>VZTL01039449.1:90147-92261 GCA_013400535.1 Scopus umbretta
GCCGGAGCCGGTGGCACCGGCGGGACTGGGCAGGGCGGTGGTACCCCACACCCGGGCGCCCGCTCTGCCGTCCTCCGGCTTTCTTTCTCCTCTTCCCCCAGTGCAACAAAGGAAAGAAATACGAGGTAGAAAAACTGATAGTTCCCACTCTATTTGAATAACAAGTGAAATCCTAAAAATACCTCCACTGCATGTTATTACCAACTGTATCACCGGGTTTTATAGTGACAGGACTGTGCTATAATTTCTGAGAAAACCTCAGCATAAAGCTCCATAAACCCAACCACTCCTGTAATGTATCACCTTATCTAGTGCACAATCATTTCCACAACTTTTCATGTTAGTATAATTTGTTCAAAAATGGTAATAAATACATCCGTGAAGTCAAGTAAGAATCATTGCACAATCCACTGTAACTTGTTCTTACTAGTGACAGTTAATCATGCTACCAGGATCTCACAGGAGAGAAAACAAGCAAACATTTGGGTGTTCTGTAATTACAACCCTCACTAAAGGCACACCTCCTTCTTTAATCAACAAATATATGAAAGCACGCTTTAAATACCCTTTCAAGTGTGCCACCCTGCCTGTGAGCGGCTATCACTAAAGCAAAGCGGTGGTCCCCATCTGCGGTGAGCCAACGGTCTCTTTCTGTGCTAAGCAAACTACCCACCATGTCAGAAAACCCCGACACCCTTTTGCTAGAGGTCTAACCATGAATTAAGAAAACAAACATCCCTAATTAACGCCCAGAAAAGCAGAAGTCTAAGGAAAGCCTAATCTCTTCATCTCCAGGAGGTAAGGCTCCACTCAGGCTCACCGTGACTGGAATGAAGTGGATGCTGTAAATAGTGCTCATAGGTTACTTCTCATGTAACAATTTTAATTACACCAAATACTTGATAAAATTACTCCTTTTCAATGCATAGCACCAGCTTGGCACAACCTTCACAAAAAAAAAAAAAAAANAAAAAAAAAGATAATATTCCCATTTTAAAGACAGGAAAAGCGAGCTCTTGCATTCACTTCATGAGGCGGCGGCCAAGCCCCGGGTTTGCTCCCGCCGAGGTCACCACATCTCCCCTCGCTCGAGCGGGAGGAAGGTTTTTCCATCTCAAGTCAACAGCAGCATCAGGAGTCAACCCCAGAAATGCCAGGCTTTCATCTCCAGCACCCTCTCCTCCGGGAACAATGCCGTCGGGGGTCTGTTGGTACTGAGAAAGTTAGGGCTGGCCACAGAACATGTTCATTATTTAGTTCTTTTGTTCAAGAATGTGAAACTCGGCATTAGCAGCTGGAGACCAGCGATGCTTTCTTTTGCTTGCTGTGAGAAGAACCGATTTTGCAGTTTCGGGTGCTGTTTTGTTCTTCCCAGTATCAAAATGGTTCATCACGATAACTAAAGTTTTCGGGTTATAAATTCCTCATCGGAATCTTTGGGCCCACCGGCTCAGGAGCTCTTGGGAACTACGGACAACCAGGGACATCGTGCTTTAAATGAAAACTGCGCTACGGCCTCTTTGTCGACGAAGAGCAGGGAGGGTGGATGGAGAGGGCTCGCAGCTCCCACGGGTGCCGAGGGCAGGGGACGGCGGGCAGGGACCCGCGGCGCACGTGCCAGTCGTCCTGCGCTGACGTGAAAACCCCTGTGGCTCCGGGGAAACCGCGGTGGTTTGTGTCTTATGTGGTTCATGTTAAAAATTTCCCAACAGTGATAGACTTCAGCTGCCAGGATCAGGGAGCCCATGTGCATCTAGCATGAACAGCCCCCGCACGGAGCTCTGGGGCATTTTTTTATCCTTTTTCCTTTCTTTTAAATAACTATTGGGGCTCATAACAAGCACTGTCACTCTAGCACTACTCCCCTGATTGACTTTGCGACAACGATCTGTGGAGGAGATGGGCACAGAAACAGCAAACATTCTGCAGGCACTCAGGCAAAGAGGACTAGAGAGGCTTGGGTCGGTTTTGTTCCGGTTTTATTTCTTGATAAATTTTTGTTTGATTTCCAGAATTACTTCTCTGATATTTTTTAAACAGTATTATAAAAAGAAAACTAACCACAAGACTGTAGTAAAGCAACTCCGAGGCTGTATAAAACACACACACACACA
>VZTL01039453.1:0-15661 GCA_013400535.1 Scopus umbretta
GTCCACAAAGAAAGATTTCCATCGTTATTTTTTAGATATAATTTGGGCGAGTGGTGTGGTAAAACAGTTCTGTAAATCAAGTGAATATAATGTATATATCTATATTTCACTTCCTTCTGTAGGTTTCACCTATAGTAGGCTTTGTCTGTGTGTCAGAGGTAGAGACGTGGAAGAAAAATATGTCGTGTGAAATCTTCTGACCACAGTGTTTAATTATATATCGGGCTATTAAAGCCTGTTTCCAGCTGAAATGCTTTCCTTAAGAAGCCAGAACTGAAAGGGTTATGGTTTGTTACTGCAGCAGTTATCAGCAGACAGCCATCTAACCTTTGGTACTTACAGGTATTTTATGGCTCTTGATCATATTATCAAATTCTTCATTAATTTTTTTGTATTTTTCTTCAGTGCGTGGGGTGAGAGCGTAAGAGGAGTCAGGATCGGGGCTTTCACAACCTTTGTTTTCTTTCTTGTTCAATGCCTGCCAGGTTCAGAGAAATATCAAAAAGTAAAAAAAATGAAAGGGAGCTCAGTGTACTTACACATAATCTTTGCCTGCTGATCATTAGATCAATATCTTCATTAATTTTTCTGTACTTGTCCTCAGACTCAGGGCTGTGACCTACTGAATCGTCTGCATCGGGGTCTGGACTGTCACAGCCATTAAGTCCTTTCTTTCTCAACGTCTGAAATACATAATTTGGAAAGTTCAGTCCTTGACACAGGCTGCAAGAAAGACTCAGCAGTGTTACAGTAACAGAAACTGCTCAGCAGTAGAAGGTTTTACATTATGCTTTAGGGAAAGAAAGTGACTAGAGATCCACCACACTGATGCTGTAGGTCTCCAATTATCAGTGGCAAGAGAGGACCATACAGACCTCTTTCTTCTGAAACTGGAATCCGTCAATGAGAAATGAAGCTGAAGCAAGTGCCTGTGCTACTACCCCCCTCCCACCATACCCAACAGCATTAAGGGGTTAAGACACCCACCTAGAATGCAATTTATTTTAACATATTAATACACGTGAAATGCATGAACATTAAAAGCAAAGGATGCATACTATTTAGAGCAGAATACCCCGGTGTTTCTCTTTTCTCTAAAGAAAGACACAGGAGGAAGAAACGAAAACAAATTTAGGAATTTGTGTTCTTCACACAAGAAGAAGGAGAAGCAGCTAAATTGAATTCCTCCTTTGAATTGGACATAAGGGATGGTATTAGTAATGCCCTGCCATTCCTAAGTGTATGCTTTTGATAGGACAAAGGGGAGGACGCAGTTGCTAATGTGGCTGTGAAATACCGATTAAGAGCTTCTAGACATGGTATTTACTTTTTATTGACTCCAGTCACAGTGCTGAAAATGCACAGTGCTGAAGCTTAATGTACAGGAAAAAGCACTGCTAAAACAGATGCTTAGCGAAAAGTCAAAACGGATGAATTTCAGTTTCAGCAGCTCAAACCAACCCTCATAACCATGATCATCATCACCAAGATGCGTAAGGGAGATGAAAAAGCTTAGAACCAGAATGAAATCAGTAGCTAGCAATTCAGAATGGTTGCTTGGCCTCAGATAGGTTTTAACTGATCTACCTTGACAGGTCACCAAAGAACAGTCATTGGCTTCACTAAGTTAAAGAATAGGAGAAGCAAGTCTTTGTGGACCCCCCCAGCTACAAGCAATAGTACACAAAGTCAATATTTGCAAGATTTCTAAAGTTTAGCTTTAAGACTTTCTCAGTCAAAAACTCTTCAAAGAGTCCATTTGGCTATTGTGACTTTATTAGACAACTTGCAGTTAATTCTAAGTTGAAACCTGGCTGAGCAATCTCAGTTACAACATACAGATCACATAGCACTCGTGTGTCAATAAGTGGCTATGCTTGTGCTACGTCTTAGTGTGGGATGCTCTAACTGCCTCTCATCTGAGCTTTTTGCTCCTTTTGAAAAAGTAGATTTGCTAATTATTTTCTTTATGGCAATGTCCAGTTTACCACCATTAAAGACCTCAAATATTATAATGTCATACCTTGTTTCTGTACTACTGTATTTATTAATTAAAAATTAGACTTAATTTTCTGCATTTTACCTGAGACTTTAGAACAGAGCCCTCTTATTCCTGCAAAAGCTATAAAGTTGTTCTCCTTGCGGAGACACACTCCCTGAATCTCACATTTTCATCAAGTCAGCAAAGTAGTGGCGATCTGCCCTAAGAGATCTGAGCCTTCCAACCTCAAGTTGTGGACCTCTGAAACAGATTTAGGTAGCTGTGGAAGGCTGGTTCAATGTAGATCTTTCTTTTCAAACTTCGTATCTATACAGACTTCAGACCTAATCCCATGAGCTACTACTGACACACAGACAAAATTATAAATCCATTGGAATCAAACCTTAAGAAGCTAAAACAACCTGAATGATTCTCTACACTTCTCCACTCCACCTTATTTCTCTCTTATCCTTTACATGTTAACTATCAGAACAGAGACAGCCTTGTATGATTTCTACTTCTACTAGCTTGAAACTAGCTGATTATAAAGAGGGCTTTTGCAATCAGCGATGGTTTGATAATAGATACAATATGATATATTAAAGGTGAAGCTTCTCTTTTACATCTAAATAACTAATCTCAACAAACTTTCTTCTCTTCATACAAGTACAAAACAGTTGTCCTCTGGATACATAAAATATTCTGTTTTCAAGATCCACTGGATCAAGCTGTCCAGACATGAAACCCAGATCAGCACTCTTGGGACCTTTCCTTGAGCTCATCTGAAGCACTGATGGAGTCCTGCTGATTCACGTGGAGTCTCTGAGGAATCATGCTGATGTGAGCTGGATCGGACAGCATCCTCAAGTCCAAACTCTGAGATGACAGTCCAGTTCCTCTATTTACAAATGGCAATGGCCTTTTTTTTTCCCCCAGAGGTCAACACAGCTGCAACTGAACAGGCATAGGGAGCTGCAAAATTGTCCTACCAGACAACCCAGACAAAAAGCAATATGAAAAGACAAGCGGGAGAATGTTTTGCATCCTCTTTGAGCCTTTTCCTCTCCCATTATTCCCAAATCCTTGTCTGCTGCATTCACAAGACTGAATCTGGGTGAAAGAAGAGGCACCCTGTCCTCAGCACACTCACGATGCCCTAAAACTCCGCGACTGTCTACTTAGCACTCATGTGAAACATTCACTTCTGTCGTTTGTAGAGGTTCAGGAATGCACTGCCCTCTTTCATACATTCCGAGGAGGAAAGGCAATGTAACCCGATGACTGCCTTGCTGTAGTCTCCAAAAAAGAGACCAGATTCCCTCCCAACACAGTAATGTTTTTATTTTCATACATATTCATTTTTATTTTCATATATTTAGGAAGCAGGTTGCTGCCACAACAGGTGGAGAAGAAGCATTCTCTATTTTCACCAGAAAAGCCAAAGACCAAATTTAGTAAAATCATGTTGGCATTCTACCCCAAATTAACTTTAGCCCTGAAGAATAGAGGTAAACCTTTCCTTTGCAAAACCCATCAGTCCAGTGTGTTTGCTGGTACCTTGGCTGACATGGCTAACCAAGCGCACCAATGCAGCGCACTTCTTCCCCGCCACCTCTCCCACTCCCTCCCCCCCAAAAAAAGAAAACAAAAAGAATAAAAAGAACACGCTTCAAGTTGAGTTGGGGTAAGGTTAGGCAACAAATTGCCACAAGCGTGCTGCAGTCAGAGGCACATCTCCTAGCTTTGTGAATGCTGGAACTAAGCCTGGTTCCCTATGAATTGCATTTTTGGGGTAAAGTGCAATATCCAGAAAAGCTATCCTGTGGCTGGGCCTCTGGGGGCTTCTCTTTCCCCCTACCCATCCTTCTGCTGATGTCTTTGTTGCTTCTGTGTGTAAGGACTCATGCTGCAATGCTGCCTTCTGCTGGGATTCTTTCTGGGGGTAATTTCTGGTTCTCTTTTTCTGCACAAGAACATGTAATTTCTGTGAAGCTTGTTGGAATTTCATTGTCTGTGAGAACCCCCCCTTTGCGCCAGATTTGCTTGGCACTGAATAAAAAATGAAGAAGTTACACGGGAAAAAGACAGAAGAACAGGCTGATAGACTGCACGGGCACGTGAACACACACACTCACAAACACAGTCCTCTGGAGAGGAGAGCAGGCTGAAAGTAACACACCTATCCTCTGCACTAAGGCACTGAGTGGTATTCAGGACAAATACAATGATCCTAAACATCTTAGCATGATCTCTGGCTTCTCAACACGCAGTTTTGCCTGTTCTATTGCCTTGTTCGTCACTTTACTCTCCTCCACATCGCTCCCTACCACATGATACTTCTCATAAAGGTCCTTTATTGTTGTGCTTCAACACAACACAACACAAGTTGGTACAGCACAACTGAAAGTGGCACTGACCAGTATCTAACTGATCCATCCTTATTCCCAAGCTCTCTGGAATCCTTGTCAATTTTTCCTCTTCTTCTCTGCTCTGTCTCACCTCCTGAAAGCAGTGGCTGATTCTGGACATCAGAGAAGACTGTAGTCATTGAGAAGACCGACTGGGTTTCAGCAGGCTAGAATCTTTGACCCAGTCTTGCAGTGATTTAGTAACCGTTCTTCTTACCATGTCAAGCTGTCATAGCGTCTTGCAAACCCCTGGAAAGTAGCCAGACCTATCGCATCCTCCTGGAGATTAGCTGGTTTCCAAAGATTTAATGACTATTCAGGGAATTTTTAAGAGGATAAAATCACACAATTGTATAGTGCATTGCATTCTAGAGAACCCAAGCCAGATTTCAGTTATTTTTAAAGAAAATAAGCCATTTTTGAACGACGGAAGCTCTACTTCTTCCAAGCAATTAAGCAAGTAATTATATTGGACTCCAATAACCTAAAATCAGCCAAGGCATTTGAAAAACAAAATGGTTAAAGGAAAACAACCTTTGGCTAAAATCTCATATGCCAGCAATTTAGCCTAAATCCTGCTCTATAAATCTTGGAGGAGAAGTGCTGACTTAGTGACATACTGGCTGCTGTAAAATGAAGTATAAACAACTATTTACTTTCATTTCATGCAAAATTTATCATCGCAACAAAAGCACAAAAGAAAATATGGCACCATCAGCCAGGTCTGATTTTATCAAGGCAATTGGATATCATCACAATTTGAAGGCTTTTGAGGAGGAAAAGCCTTTCATTTTCCTAATCCAGTCTCTGTTTCTGCAGTATTATCCTCTTCTTTTAGCATTTCTTTAACAGGAAGAGTGGAGAAGGTTAGAAATTAAATTTTTTTTTCTCCCTGTCCTTTTGTTTGCTCAGCTAGGTTCATCTGCTGTGGAAGTGCTCCCCACAGCACTCCAGGGCTTGAGAAGCCACAGATATTTGGGCTTGGAAGTGCTCACAGTATACCTGTGAAATTAAACAGACCAGGCTGGTTGATAAGGTCCCCAAAAGGTTCAGACCAGCCCACTCTGTCTGTTCCATTTTGACATCCTCTGCCACAAAGACCTAACTATCGCAAGGTTAATCAATATCTTCATTTGTGTAATGAAAAGTGCAATCTCACTGGCTCTGCATCTGTCAGCAAAATTTACAGTATGCAAAAAATTCAGAATTACAGGTCAGCAAAATTTACAGTATGCAAAAAATTCAGAATTACAGGTCTACTTCTACAAATTCCTGTATCTGTTATGTAGTCAAGAAGCCACCACAATGATCTCTAACTGATAACCCCACTAGTGACGACGATAATCAACAGAGTTGTAATTTGGTAAATTATATTCCACTGTCAGAAGACAAAAACCACAAGTGCCCTCCATTTTCCACTATCACTTTCTTTCCTGTATCTGCATGGGATAAATCTTTTAGCCACAAATGAAAACCGGTTTTGTCTCTCTCTCACTCACTGGAGCCACATATCTACGTGGGAAGGCAGACAATAGCCAGTTACAAAGGAATGATACGCTATTGTGCTCAACTGCTTTATTATTTATAGCCATTCCAAAGAACCCGGCCAAAGTTATGGAGGTCCCCCAAAAAAGCAGAAAATATTTAAGTCATGGACCCGATTCATTTAAGCATCGGTTTGCTCTCTGTGCAACAGAAACATTAAAGTTAGAAAGTGTTGAGTGAAGACAACCTTCACTCTCTTCTCTTCCACAGTTACATAATGATGAAATTTTATGATGAAATTGCACGATACAATGTATGGTGCAATCAAGTAATGAAAGGTTCTAGTGAAATGAAAAACACAAAGAGGAAGAGATAGGTTGCTATGGGAACCGTCCATCTGAATTCCCTGACTTCTGTGTAACTAAAATCTCAAATTTTATGTTCCATTAATGTA
Source organism: Scopus umbretta (assembly GCA_013400535.1). NCBI lineage: Eukaryota > Metazoa > Chordata > Aves > Pelecaniformes > Scopidae > Scopus > Scopus umbretta. The sequence goes on from VZTL01039453.1 coordinate 6,329, forward strand.
GAGTTCTTAGATTTTTACATTTAATAATGAACATAAACCAGTATGCTGGTACTAATGTACTTTAATTGCATGTTTAGGAGAATCAGATAAAACATTATTATACTTAGTGTTATCTAACAAGCTGCAGACAAAAAAAAAAAAATGTATACCACTAACACAGAAAAATGGAACATTTCTTACTTCTTTTGTGTAAATCATAAAAAGCTTTTGTGGTTTATACTCTTTTTGAAATAAGCTACCGGGCTTATATAATAGCCGAACTGCTATAACCACATGTTAACCTTTTTGTTACTATTTTATTTTCACCGAAGTTTCAAAGAAAAAAAAAAAAAAAAATTTCCATTGTCTGGTCCTGTGCGTGTGTCTTCTTCAAAAGAATACACGTAAGTGTGCTTTTCACAACAATACACCAAACCCTCTGCTTGGATTTGCCTCATTTTTGCATGCCAAGTGATTATTCTCTCCTCCTTCAAGTACCTCCTCTAATCACACCTCTTGTGAAACCAAACAATGCCGACACCCTTTGCCAGTAACATCTGCTTCTCTTTGCTTACGAGTGATCAGGCCAGCCTGTTACGAATGTTTATCCATGTATGCTGCAAGCTCATCAGGACGCGAGGTTTCTACCTGCTCTTGGAGTTCAGCCTATTGTCTTCCGCTCACGCTCTTGACATGTGGCAACGCGCGTCTACAATATTTTGCAATACCTGTATAAAACCAAAGCAATCCGTGTTTTGTGGTTTTTTTTGGTTTTTTTTTTTTTTTTTTGAAAGGGCACTGGGAGAGCGGGGTCGTGGCTGCTTTGCTTCCCGTAGCTGTGCTATGCAACCCGTGCACCGGGGAGCTTCGCAGGGTGACGGACAGCCCTCCGGAGGTGCAGCCTGGTCGCTCCAACCTTGCAGCCTGGAGCAGACTGGTCAGCCTCCACCACATCTCCCGCTGCCTCTCCGCAGGGCGTCTCCTGCATCCGTACGAGAGAGCGCACCTCGCCGGCTGGCTGCTGTGCCTGGGTTACCCCTCGGGAGAGAGGGTGAGACGGGAGATGGCTGAGGTTTGCTCTCTACAAGAAACCAAGCGCAATCCCTTTTTTTCATGTTCGATCTTACCCACTTGCCAGTGCTTTTCTCCTTCGTATTGACTTAAATGACGCCAGGCAACCTTAGCTTTAAAAGTATAAACAGAAGGAGGATACGTCAGGTTCAGAAATCTCGTAGCAGCTAGTCTGAACCATCTATCTTTCTGGATCTTCTCGGAAAGAAACAAAAGCAAACCACATGAAGACTCCAGCACTAACGCTTTGTATTAAAATTGCTGTTAATGCACGTGACTAAGCTTACACCCTCCCGTGTTCACGATTATTTCATGGGACACGCAAAAGACTCCTGTCCCTCACTGCACTTGTAAACTGTTTTGGTTGGGTTTTTTTTTTTTTTTTGAAAAGAATTTAGATCTGAGTAATTCCTGGCGTTCTAAGTAAGGATATTTCCTCATCCTTCAGGCCCTTCCCATCCGTCGTCGCGGCTCAGAAGGTCTGAAAACCCCACAAATCCCCCCCCCGCCCCGGGCAGCTGACGTAGGATTCCTACGCCAACCTTCAATGGAGGGGATCGCATTTCCCTGGACCTTGACAGAGGAGACGGGCGGCAGCCTGGCCGGCCGGGAATCCACGGCGGGGAGGGGGGGGAGCGGAGCATCAAGTGACCGACGGCGCTGGCCGAGGCGATGCGTCCGCATCCCGGCGGGGAGCGGGTGGCCGTCCCGGCCGCAGCAATGCCATGCATCCCGGCCATCCGCACCTGTCAGCGCCGGCACCTGCTGCGCCATGGCCATAGATGGCTGTCCCCGCGGCCGTGGCGCCGATTGGGGACGCGCTGCTCCCAGCCAGTTTGGGTTTGGGTTTTTTTGGTTTTTCTTCACCCGCGCTGCTGTCACACTTCTCGGCTCTCACGCGGTCGCAGCCTACAGGAACGCAGCATTTGCGCTTCACAGATATATATACGCGAATACATATGTATATATATACACACACATATTTAGATATACGCACACCCCCCACCACCAGACCACTTCTCAGCACCTTTTTGCTCAAATCTAGAGAGACCTTTTTTAGAAGTCTTCACGTATAAGCCTGACCAGCCTCCGTTTGCTACGATGCAGTGTAATACCGCCTTAATATTGCTGGTGTGTCGGATTAGCTGAGCTAAAAAAAGGGATGTGCTCTTCCAGATGAGATTGGCGTTTCCTAAATAACGAATTCTCACTTGCGAGATTAATTGGAGGTGTTAAGATTAGTGACATAAATGCAATGTTGGCCTAGTTGTGATTACAGCTTCTGGTAAAATCACCTCTACAGATACCTGAGATTTGAAAAGGAAAAAAAAAAAAAAATCAGCCCTGGACAAACAAAATTCCTTTTAAGCGTTAGTCAAAATTTACTCTACTGTCAAATGCACCCTTTACACCCAGAGACTGTGTTAAAATGAAACTTCTGTGCAGCTGTTTGTTAAACCTGTACTCTGAAAAGACAGTCAAATTCTGCTCTGTTGTGTTAAAAAAAAATCGACAACTTTCCAGAGACTGGCTGTCAGTGCTTCACGCACAAAATCAGCAGACTATTTACCTAGATCAGAGGTATTTTCAGGATATTTGTGTTTTAGGGATGGAATAGTTAGCACCGCTCTTTGGGCACCCCGGTGACTGTAAACACTGCGGGTTCAAAGGCCAGTCACAGGCACTGGTTTTGAGTAATGGAAATACAGAAGATGTAGGTAAGGGCTTAAAACTTCAGCTGGCTCTCCTGTTCTGCCCACCGCTCTTTATGCATGCTGCCCTGCCCGTAAATGCGTGCCTTCTCCTGCAGAATGAAGCCTAGCACCACAGCCTGGCGGCAAATACCTCGTTTTCCATCCTCTACCTTGGAAATGTTATGGATTTACACAAAATAGCCTCCCACTGTTTCTGAAGGCTCAGTGTTCATGGAACGACCCCAAGAAGACAAAACCTCTATATTCTAGCTACTTCCACTAGTCCTCTGGCAGGAGCACTACCAGACTGCCAGCAGACCTGGTCTGCCAAGGGGTGCAAAGACGTCCTAAAGCCAGAATAGATGCATCTCTGACTCGCCTCTTGCCCCTTGGCCACAGCATAATACCAGTCCATTATATCCTTTACTGATTTTTCAAAACCTTTGAAGTGTATGAAGTATTTAAATGGCCAGGTTTTCTCTAAGCTTTATTGAGCATATTTAAAATGGAAGAAGATAGTGGTGAGACATAGTATATTTGATTTGCACTAGGTTTTGCTGCCAGACACGGAAAGTATATGAATGGAAAAATAAACTTTACAGTAGTTCAGCAGAATCATCTCGGCTTCTTTAGGGAATATGAGGCTGCTTAAAAATAAACACTGTAATCACCAACAGGTTGTTATTTCCCTCCTTCTTTTTATGTTCATCTATCTATAATCCTTCTCCACTGACTCCAGCCCTTCCAGATGGAGCACTGCCCTCAACATTTTCATTTGTGTCTAATTTAGTCAGACATATACACAAATACAAGGCTGAAGTCAGATCTCATTTACACTAGTGTAAATCTGTAGCTGGATTTGGAACAGCTGTACAGACACCAGTTGAGTTACTCTAGATGTACAGTGGTGTTACCAAGTCTGTTACATCAGTGTTACTATCTCTTGAAACATACAGTATTTAAAAAATGCAGGGCTTAATATAAATGACTGCAGAAACAATTAACTATTTCAAAGGCAGCTGGTGTTTTTCCATGATATAAATGGGAACCTTTAATACTAAATGCCATATTCAAAATGCTTGAGGAATGAGACGTACAGAGTAACGCATATATTTTACAGAATCTTTTGCCACAAAAACTTATTACAGAAAGAATGGCAGCTGATAGGAATTATATTTCACATGTATTTTGAGCATTACCTATGTTCTAAAAGATCCCAAGGAGATTCTGAAATTATATGTTTAAGGACTGCTTCATACGTCATTACAACGCGGCCATCCTGGGGTGAACACATCGTCAGCGTGTGTAGCTACGGTGGCCCATGAAGTTTTCAGGAGCAGAAACGACATGTACCTCAACAAATAAAATCGTAACGTATGATTTAAGTTGCCTGGGATGGAAAAAATTCCTAGACCGTGGGGCAAACACCTTCACCCTTAACCACGGGGCCAGGGAATCTCTGATGACCGCAACATTTTGCTTTTCCATTTCATCTGAAACGGAGCACCTCCAGCAGCCCTGAACTGGTGCAGTACTGACTCAGCAGCGAAAATGCCACCCACTGAGACACGAACACCACTTCCTTCAGCACCTGGGTTTTCTTTGGAGGTCTCCCATAAAAATCTTGAATGTATCAACGTTCTGAACAGATTTTTTTACCACCCCCCCTCCCCAAATTTGAACATTTATTTTACAGCAGATCAAATTACAGGGTATTACAAAAAACGGTACCAATATGACAATGAGCAAATGTTGCTGAATAGCAGTTCCTTTTAAAGGAAAAAGAACGTTCCCTTTTATTTTTATTGTACCATAATTGTTTTATCCATTGGTAAAAATGCCCAAATCAATATATTTTTCAAAAATGGTGAATTGTAATAGAGGTTAGATCTCTGAAACTCTAGCCTCCTCTTTCACTGCAGGATGGAGGCCTTAAATAGCACAAAGCAATAATCATCAACTCACTGTTCTGCTGATAGAGTCAAGTTTTCACCAAGGAGAAAGAGAAGGAAGTCTCTCCACTATGTTTAGAGTGAGCAAGCACTATTTGAGAAGAAAAATTGGCCCGTGATTTTAACTATGAAAACAGATGACTCAAACGATGCAGACTTTCGTACTTGATTTAAGATGGCTTTGTTTTTTTTCTGTTAGACCAACAATTTATACAAGTTCTGTTATTTACCGGAAACATTTGTGCAAATTGTATCTATCTTTAAACAGCTGTTAAAAGCTCTAGACTATGATATGCATTTGTATGCTTACCAAAGTATCATCTGCTACGAAGAACTGGGTTTTGTTTTCCCATGGAAAAGCCTACAGGAGCGGCAAGATTCCGACAGAAGCTTTGCAAGTTGAAACTTGCAGATAACTCAACACTAGCCAAAAAGGAGTGAGAGAGTACAGTCAGGAGATGTATGGAGGAGGTAGATGAAACTCCAGAACCGCACGGTTATCCTAGAAAGATGGTCCTTCAAGCAACTCTGTCCTCCTGACGCAAAGCTTCTTCAAAAGATTTTGAAAAGATTTTGGAGAATTTAGGAAGCTTTCCAGGCAAGAGAATTCTAAATTTCCATGACTGCAAATTGTGCCATCATGGAGGCAAAAGATTAGCCCCTTTATATACGATTATCCAGGGGTTAAGCTGCTACCATATACCCCAAGAAGGTCCAGTTTAGCTCCCACTTCTGTTACTAACTTCCTGCATGTGCTTTGTTAATTCACTTTTCTATAGTTCTCTCTCTATGAAAAGTTGAGTGATAGAAAATACCAGTGTAATATAGCACCAGGGGTGCTATAAGAAGGAAAAACCATGGCAAACTGTAATGTATTCAGGAAGGTGTCTAAATTTAATATAGACAGATAGACCCTCACATACACCTGCAAAAAACTGGCTTACATGCTGCGCTCTGTATCTAAGCTAAGTTAACAACATAATGGTCGGTTTCAGTGCTCTGTTTGGGAAGGAAGAAAACTTGAGAAACAGAGCAGCTTCTAGTTCTTACCACCGCCTGAGAAAGCAGAAGTGGCAGAGGCAGACTCCAGATTTAGTCAGAAAAGTTTGACCAGAACTGAGGACTTTACAGAGATACTAGAAAATTCATGTCTGAGAAGGTGAAATAGAAAAGAGGGGAAAAAAAAAAAAAATCTTCATTGAGAAACTAAGCATCTTTCTGTGAAAATTTCAGCTTCCTCCAGAAGCAGCTAAAACATACTTTAAATGTTAGGGGTTTTTATTGTAAAACTGGATTTCTTTTTTTGGACAAAATTACAGTTTTGTAAAGAAGAATTGGTATATTGGCCTGCCAAAGCCCTACTGTCTGAAATCTTCAAACCTTCAATCATGTGGTATTCCCACATGAATGAGAATTCTGTGGGCTACAAAAGATGTTTCTGCTTGGGTCCCCTGATTCTGCAGGAGAGCTGGACAAATGGAGCAAGATTTCAGCCTATTTCATTTCTTCCATGATGACTTGGTAGAGGTGGGAATGAAGGACGCTGTGAACATGTGCATGACTGGTCCTGTCTCCCTTGGTGAACGCTTAGCTGTGGGCTCCGACCAGCTTTGGTGGCTCTTGCTGCTGCAGTATAAATCACCATGCGGAGCTGCCTGCTCTGCCCTGCCATCTGAGATTACTCACCCCATACCAAAGCTGTGGAGGTGGAGCGGCCAAGGGGTGGACATGCATTCCCTTCCTCTGACTCTGCTGCGAAGGTGGTAACCTCCAGCAGAGGAAAGGCAATAAATAGCTTGGGGGTACTCACATCTCCAGATACCACAGCTGCTTCCTCAGACAGCCTCAGTCAGAGTCTCACAGAGCCATGTAACATATAAGAAAAGGAACTTTTCTAATTAGGAATGCCAAACGCAGAACAGCCTGAAGGACTGCACTGTTTTTTAAGAACTGGTGTCCTTTGTGATTTATCACGTCACAGTGTTTTGCAACATGGACCCAGGTAGTGTTTTGGGGACTGTGCTCCTGAGAAAAAGGATATCCAAGAAAAGCGTTCGGAAGTCAGTAACATTCTGTCTTTTTTTCTAGCATGGTCAGCTTGCATACAAGGAATGAGCATACTGGATCCCTACCTAACGAGGAGCTGAAATCCAGAGATGCACAAGCACTACTCCAAGTCCCAAAATCTAGTCGTGCTGGAGTGAAAGACTAAATCTGAAACCATTATAGACTCACAGAACCATAGAAGCATTAAGGTTGCAAAAGACCTCTGAGATCATCTAGTCCAACCGCCAACCCAACACCACCATGACTACTAACCGATGTCCTGAAGTGCCACATCCACACGTTTTTTGAATACCTCCAGGGATGGGGACTCCACCACCTCTCTGGGCAGCCTCTTCCAACATTTGACCTCTCTTTCAGTGAAAAAAAATTTCCTGATATCCAATCTGAACCTCCCCTGATGCAGCTTGAGGCCATTTCCTCTCGTCCTACTGCTGGTTACTTGGGCGAAGAGACCAACACCCTCCTCGCTACACCCTCCTGTCAGGAAGTTGTAGAGGGTGATAAGGTCTGCCCTCAGCCTCCTCTTCTCCAGGATAAAAGGCAATATTTATGCTGAGAGATGGAACAATAGTGTTTCCTTTTGACATTATTGCGGCAAGAAAACCAAGCTCTTTTACTTATTCCGTTATCTTGGTTATCTTCTAAGATGTTTGCAGCCATCAGCCCGCTGCCACAGTATCAAGAGCTCTTTCCTAAGCTCTGCAGAGCATTTACAATAAGACAACCTAGAGGAAAGGTAAAGACTATTACATGGAATGATAAAGGAATAATTCAGGTTCTCTTACACTTATTTCATGTTTGAAAATGAAAATTCAAGGTTAATATCAACCAGAAGCTGACTGTGGCAAAGAAAGCAGAGACTGTGATAAGACTGAAGATGAGATTACCTCAAAATACATGCAGCTTTGCCTCTTACTATTGATATATTAAAGTCAAAGATCTGGCAAAGAGATCCTGACTTACTTCAGTGGGCCCAGGCTTTCACACAACACTTACAGTGGCAAAAGGAACCAGCACTGTCCTAAATTAGCAAAATTTCAATGAAAATCAGTAATGCCACAAGAGCCTTTCTCTGAGGAAGCCAAAGGGCATATAAGCAATGAGCACATAAGAATTTCTCCAGTTCAGCAGCGCACAATTTTGTTCCTAGCATCAGCAGAGAGGTTCACAGTCCTGAGGTTTGCCTGGAGTTTCTCAACAACATGAAACTTTCAGATAAACTGCAGCAAAGCTTACTTACATCGGTTCCAAATTTTGGCAGGATTCCCGTTTCTGCCTGGGGTATACTAGATAAAATGGCGGTAGCAGGAATGGATGAGTACTTCTTTTATTCCTACCATTGAATTGGTCATGGAAATCAGTAGGAAGCAGACTTAACTGCAGAATGTTTAGTCAGCTCTTTTGCTCCATCACTTTCAGTGAAGGAAGAGGTGGAATTAAGAACATTTCTCCCATGAAAAAGACTGTACAGAAGGAGTAGGAGGGTTTCTCAGACTCCTCAACGGGAAGGGAATGACAAATTTAGTCTGTGGGAGAGACAAGAGAGGTTTCTATAACCCTCTCCAGTGTTTCACCTCAAGTCCAAGCCCAGAAGCATCTTACTTCTGTTCAGGCTACAGTTGTGAATCCCTCATGGGCATCACTACCCGGTGAGTTTAGTTCTACTAAACAAACTCCTTACTATCGATGCAGGTCAAGTCAGAATTGTCAAATATTGTCATCTACATGGGGTCCTAACCGTTCAAGGGTTCTGGTGATAAAGCTAATTAGGCAGAACCCCCTACACCTGCCAGAGTTTGAAAGCTATAAATGAAGAAATCTCCGGGACAGAGAAAGGAGAGCATACCTTTCAAAGCATCCTTTGGAATAGAAGCATTTTTTAAAGTGACAGGGTAGGAAAATGGTCAACGAGGAGTGTGCCCTCTTAGCGACATTGCTTTGAGCTTACACTGAAACCATAAAGAGCGGTCCACACCCTGCTGCAACTCCCTCGCTGCAAGGAAGGGCCTTGTGACAGGAAAAGGGCTATGGAATAGGTCCAATAAAGGATTTAGGGACATAGAAAGCCCGCTTTGGCAATACTTACTATTTAGGCACCTGATCTCCAGAGTGGAATTCACACTGTGTTAGGATCTGAGGCTTCCTGTGCAGGGCACCAGAGGACTTTGGTGCTACAGAACAGGTTCCAAACCTAGCAGCATGTGATGAAGTTGTGGGTGACCCAGACCAAGCACACAGAGTTTCAGAAATCCTCATTGAGAAGTTAGTCTGCCTACCCAGGGCTGCAGAGACACCTTCACCCACAAAACCCTACTGGACATTCAGGCATTGACTCAGGCATACTGTCCCCTCCATGCAGCTAATCTTTCAAAGAGTTGAGGAAGAGTCACTCTTCCTTTTTAAGAAAAGGCTGCCTTTGCAGATTTTCTGTGCAACAACTAGTGGTTAGAAACCTGCTACAAAACTGGAAACACGGGTTCTGTTTCTTCTTTGATCTGAATGGGCTCTGTTGTCTCCCATATCCCTACAAGGGATAGGATTTACCCAGCTTCCCATGCTTTACGTAGTTC
>VZTL01039454.1:0-15860 GCA_013400535.1 Scopus umbretta
ATTTTACTTTTTTTTCCTTCCAAGTCTTTCCTTCATCCCAGTAGCGAGGGGAAGAGTGAGCAAGCGGCTCTGTGGTGTTTAACTGCCTGCCGGGTTAAACTACAGCACAGAGCTGTATTCAACTGCGAACATGGAAAATGTTATCTTATAGATAGCACTAGTATTATCTCAGACACTAAAATACAAAGACTGCTTTGTGCCACCGTTACAATAGTATTTTAATTGTGAACATGATTTGAGAAATATGGGGATACTGAAGATTAATAACATTTTTATAGTGCAGATGGGAAGGAAAGGAGAGTTTATTATTAGGAACAGAAGAAACTGTACTCTCTTTCAAGAGGCCTCTAAAACGTGAGCAACATACATGATTTTGTACAAAGGATTCCAATGGAAAAATAGCAGCTAAAAAAATTTTAAAAATTACATTCTGTTTGGGTGAAAGCAGTCTCTGTGTATCATTACTCACCCTGTATAAAGACGCTGATGTTATATTACATTTGATTTCATTGCATTAAGAAGCAAAGATCTGATCAAATCAAGTTAACAAATGCTTCTATCCAACCACTAACAATGATTAAAGAAAGAGGAGAACTTTAAAATTCTTTAAAACCATTTCAAGCAGATTGCAAGTACATATTTATTAGGACAAAAATACTCAAAATTAACTAACTATTGCAAAAGACATTTTAAACTGGAAGAATGAGGAAATGTATCAGGAGACAAAGCTACTGCTACAACCTTAAGATAGCACCGTTTTAAGAGTACTACAGTTTTAGCAGGAATTAAAACAAAAAGATCATACTTCTGCATCAAAAAACTAAAAACTAGAAGCTGCAATATCACCCCATGAAGAATATATTCACCATATTCAAGTCCAGCATATATCACAGCTCCTCAAAGCAGTTTAGTTGCTTCTTTACCATTTTAGGCACTATTGCAGTCTCTCCAATCGAATTCCACCGAGAAATGGCAGTATTTACTAACATTTATCTTCTCTCTTTTAAGAGAGAATCCATCCACTGAACCCTCTCTTGAATTACAAATGCTTCCCATTATGAGGCCAGTTTACTCTTAACGGCGTGGAAATACCTAGTACAGTTTCCTCCTGGTATGTCATGGAGTATACGTTGTACATGTCATGTGTAAAGCAACATCTCCTCTGTTGTTGGGAATACTTGTTGGGATATGCAGCTGAACGCATCAGTTCATTTCTCAGGTCATCTTCGTCTTTCTGACTAAATGCCCTTTTCAAAACAGCTATGTAATCTTTTCCCAAAACAATCCTAATTAATTGCTTCTGGGTTAGGAACTCAGTCGCTTGGCCCAATGCCAGAGAAGTTTTTGTATCAAAAGTCCTGGTACCTCCTCTTAACAATAACCCGAAAACTTTTGCTCTTCCTGGCCAAGTTCCTCCTCCTGCCATATCCGCCAAAGCAGTTTTTCAGCAGTATCTCTGGATTCAAGTTTCCTGTGAGTGGTAAGCACCATCCAGTCCTGAAGAATGGACTCTGTAGACTGTCCTTGAAAGCAGCTCCACGTGAGTGGCAGAGACGCTTTGCACAGCCCTGAGCCATGCCGTCATCCATGATATCCTACCAAGGGGTTCCCGGTAAAACAGTCTCTCCTGCCAACAGCAAATCCACCTTAAACGGCAATTGCCCACATCTCTTCAGTCCCAGTTACTGCCACAAGACAGCCGAGATCTTAGATCTGATTTAATCATTCAACTCATTTTGGTCAAATAAAAAATGTGAAATAATCAGAGTTAGAAACAAACTGTGAAAATGCCCAAACTGTTCAGAGTTCTTAAACTTTTTGAGAAGAGCAGTTGAGACACTTCTGAGCATATGAGTTTAAAAAAAGTTTTGCTTAAGCTAAATTCTTAAAAATATCTTACTGAAAAGCTACAGCTCCCATTCTTAAAAATAGGGCAACAGGGTTATTCTGGCTTGAAAGCTATGAAAATCATCAGAAGGTGGCCTTAGAAGATTGTCATTTCATCTGACCCAACAGGAGTACATCAGAAACTGTAAGAAGACTCTTCTTTGTACCCCAGTCCCATGGAACATGCTCCCCCAGCATCGGCCACCAAACACACCTCAGTCTGCAGGTGAGCAAGAGCCTTTCTGTCAGTGCTTATTGCTGTTCCATGGGGCACAATGGCATGAGTGCTAAAAAGAAGATGAAAATATACTCTGTTTCTAGTACCTTCTATCCTCCATCCACACATCACAGAAAGCGTGAAAGAGAAGGCAGAGGTAGCATTCACCATAATGCAGAAAAAGGGGAGAAAGAAGCGTGGTGCACATAGAAGGAACATGAGTCAAGATGAGGAGACAAAGCAGTCAGGCTGGGGGAGACAGATGAGACAGGGGCAGGGAGATACGCAGTCACTGAAGTATATTTCATTCCAGAACTTGGAGTGGAGCCCAGAAAACTGAAGTCTCAAACCCTCCTCTGCTGTCAGCTAGTATTTACAAAAGGTAATTGCGAAGCTCTTCTCTCCGATTTGCAGCTGGACACAGAAAGGGTAACAGTCCTCTACAGCTACTTGTCTCTTCGCTGTTCCAAGAGGCAGACAGCTCTGCACTATAGTTCTTAACCTCTTGGGATACCTATATTATACTATTAAACAGAAAAAGAATCGTGTTTGGTTTAAAAGCACAATATTTAATACTATAAAAAGGTTCCAAGATTAAAAGTGATGGAAAAAAAATTTAAATCCATGCAGAACTAAATAAGCATTCAAATACTGCAAATGTTCCTATATACACTGTAGCATGCTCAGACAACTGGCATACATCTCTTTTCCTTTGCAACCCTGCGTAATTAACACACATAAATGTGTGCCAGCATCAACTAGGTTTCCTTTCTTCAACTGTGAAAGAAAACTTCACTCTTGTTCTGTGACACATGGTTTCAGCCACATGTAAAGGCTGCAAATACAAAGAAAATGGTATTCTGAGCTAGTGAGAATGGAAGGGAAAAAAGGGGGATTTTGGTCAGATGTGCATCCAGGCAGTCCCTGTCTGCTGCTCCACCATTCTGCTATGCAATTTGTAGCACCCAATCCTTACAACCTTTTTCCCCTCCCTCTTAATATGCCTCACGTACCAAGATGTTGACAGTCGACAGTGAGTTCCAGAACTGCTTTAGAAGGCGGAGACCATAAGGTTCACTGGAAGGCACTGTAAGTTCTCAAATCACAAAACTAAGCTGAATGCAACGATCACCCTCAGGGAGATACATGACATTAACTCAGGCTCTCTGAGCATTAATTGCACACATCTCTGCAACACCTATTATTCTAAGAAAATGTTTTTAACCTCCAGAAGTCAAAAGATGTACATTTTCCACTGTAGTTCTATGAAGTTACTGTATTTTCTGATTTGTATTTACTCACCGTTTGTAAATCAGGATTTCCCCATGCATTCTATTTCCCGAACAGTAGTTACTGCCTGCAAGTGCAATCTAGTGAATGTGAAAGCGTAGAACCCTGATGAAATGTTAAACAAAGCAAGAGATAAGCATTGACCTACAAAGCAGGCAAGTAGCACCATTTAACAGGCTTATGGACAAAATGTATTACTGAAATATTACAGCAAGCATCTGCATAAAGCTGACTGTTGATGGGAACCAAAGCCGGCAAAGTCATAACAACATAAAAATGCATCTGTGATCATATGCTGTATGTGGTGAAAGTGACAGCCCATCAGTGTACAATTATCATATATTACTAATGGAATATTAATCAAACATTCATTACTCTAATTAGAAAAACTTGTCTTGAAAGGCAGTCTGACTTTTCACCTCTGGAACTGTAATTGACACACAAATGAATTTGACAGTCTTAATGACTGTAAATCCTTAGTGGGAGAAATAGTGTCTTAATCTTCCAGCATTTAGCTTAACAGCCAGCTTCCACTCTCTGTGGGCAAAATTCAAGTCAGCTTAGATGGTCTCCTGCACTACTTCAACCTCTGTTAAGTACTAAATGTATATCTAACATGAGGCAAAGATAATACATAGGCTATGTACAGGTTTATTGAGTGGGGATTAATTTTTTCTTTGAAAGAAGCCTGGACTATCTGTCTATAATGTACAAAGTCAAGCCTGAACCAGGATTTCAGTTACCCATGAGCACGCACACACTTTTGAATCTGTGTAACTTTTTTTTGTCCCTTCAAGTGTCATTTTTGTGCACACACAATGTCAAGAAACCCACAAATATTAACAAAACACAAAGAAGGCCAGGTAGCAGTATGAAGTCTGCCTTTCAAACAATTCACATGGAAAAGAAAAGCAGTTAGGAGAGATTCTGAAGTGCCAATAACCCAGCAGGTCTCATTAAAAAAAAAATAAAAAAAAAAGAGGGAGAGAGGGGCTATTTTTGTGCTTATGTATTGATAAAATCCAATGCCTACTTAAGGCAATGATGGACATTACATCCACAGTGTGAGCCACAGATTTCAGTGAGTATCAGATCAGGCTCCTATGGATTATCCTAGCTATACTAAACCATGAGACATTCTTTTAGCATTAAAAATTATATGTGTACACATTAGAGGCTCCACCAGGCTATGCTGGTTTGCAGACATACTTCTTTTTATACACCTTGCTGAAGATGTTGAAATCTGGACCCATTTAAGTCACAATGATTTCTGCTATTTATTTCAAAGGGTGTTCTGATTTTACCTGATGTAAAATCATAGAATCAGAGAATATCTCAGGTTGGAAGGGATCCGTAAGGGTCACTGAGCCAAACTCCCTGCTTCTTGCAGGACTACCTAAAACTAAATCATATGACTAAGAACATTGTCCAGATGCTCCTTGAACTCTGACAGGCACAAAAGATACCACCCTACCATTAAAAAACTTATAATACTGTTTGACCTTACAGAATACTTGGTAAAGTTAATATAAATAAATTGAAATTCATACCGTTGACAAAATATAATGGAGAACTAATTATAATTTAGAACTACGAGCATATTTTAATCTGTCTTCACTTCATCTATCAGATAATTACTCAGGGAATATGAGGAGTGTTACGATTTGTTTAGCACTGTAATTTTTTTATGTTACCGTTTCAAATTACTGTGTTATTTTCACTTACATTATCAGACATGGTCTGAAAGTGTAGGAAAGGTCTATTTATCACCTCTGACACAGGAAATTCATTTGGAACTGATATCATAAATAAAAGTCTAAATATTTCAAACTCTAAAAGCATAACTTTAAATTGTTTAATCTGTGTCCTTGGCTATACAGCTTCTTATTTTATGCTGTAAAAGTCATTCAAACTATGTGTTCACTTGTAACTAAGCTGGCAATGAAAACTGAGAAATTATCTGTACTACTCAGTTTGATGTGATTTTCTGTTGTTCAAAACAATAATTTTTGTAAGACCTCATTTCTTCTTGCTAAACACAGACTTACTTCAAATTCATTACCTTGACAACAACATCCTACCAAATAAATAGTGAACATGTTTTTACCACAACAGGGATAGCAATATTTTATTAGTCACTGAGGAGGAGACAATGAACACATCTCATTTATTACTGTGGCCAGTACTACACAAATGATTTGCCGGTTGTGACACTGCAAAAGACATTTCTTCCACACATTCTGCTCTTGCTTTACCCACAGACTACTCTGAGGCATAACATCATATGTACTAAACCTTAAGGTCTTAAAATTCAAATTAATTCCTTAATTGGCTATGGAAACCGATGTAACTGGTGAGCTTAGGTTTTTTGGTTGGTTTGGTTTTTGGCGGTTTTTCTTCCTCTCCCTTGTCTATTCCACTACCCAAATGATAAACTTTACCCCTCTCTTCCTCTGGTGGGAGAAAAAAAAAAGTCTGGGGTGAGGCAAAATCTTAAAATCTCTAAATACTAGAAGCTGAAAAATGGTAATTACATAACAAAACCAGGTTTTCATTTGGCTTTATGTATTTACATTTATACCTACTTGAATCTACCATTAAGTCAAATCCATGCCTGCTTTCATCTCATTTACTTCCCTGTAAACACACCAGTCACAAACCCAGTCTTCTGCATTTTGCATCTACTGAGATAAACTCTACTGCAAATACATTTCTGTTTCCTGCTAATGCTATCCAGTCGGTGTGCAGAAGGGTACAAGATCTGGTCTACTTTGAAAAAATAGATGGTTTTGAGTATGGTTTTTTTTTTACCGAGTATTTTCTTCAGTATATCTTTGGTTTAATTTCACATCAATTTATTAGGCACAAGCAGAGTTAAAAGTAGTTATTAGCTAAGGCATGACTAATTTCATCCTACTTTCAAAAAGTATTTGACCTAGCAATAAATACAACAAAATTAATCCTACTTCTTAAAATATCTCCATGTAAACTCTAAAAAACATGCTTAACAAAATAACCGTTAATACTACATTTGCCACACTTAATTTTCCAGCACATACACAAACTTAGCTCTAGAGAGACTCCACTGAATTAATTTACTTACTTTAGCTGGTATATTGTAAAGATAATAATGGAATCTATTAAGAAAGGACTACATGATTAGGTTCCATAAAATTGTGGTCAACAATCCATGACTAATCTGCAAATTCAAAGGGGGAAGCAAAATGAATTTTTGTCTTTATTTATCTATTTTAAACAGATAAGATGTGCAGTACACATACTGATCAATTTATTTAAACATTTTGTTTCTAATACTGTGGCTTAACTTTTTCTTCCACAAAACACACACAGCAGGCAGCTTACCTTATAAAATTCGTATTACAGATGAACAAACTGGAAAGTGACTGAGTATTTGAGTTATACACAAGTTTCAGGATCTAACGTCAGGAGGGCCCAGTTTGGCTCCAGGATGATTTGCTATTGAAATTCAATTGGATCAAGAGCTGTTCTCTTGAATGCTGAATAAAACGTTGGCTGATGATTGTTTAAATAGTATGTGCTGAAAGATTTACTATTTCCCCCCCCAATACATATAAATAAATACATCTTATTCTGTAAAATTTCAAGTATCTCAGTATCGTACAAAGTATGCATTCAGCTTTGAGTAATAACTTAACTACACAAAAGTAAAGCAATTTGTTTGTATCCACTAAAATAGAATGAATCATATCCATGGTACCAAATTATAGTAATAAATTACTGAGCTCTACTAGTGGTGGAAAAAGCTTTATCATATTAGATTTTACAGTACAGCTCTATTATAGTCATGTTTTTTTTATTTATTCAGCCACACATCATGGTATACTAAATAACATATTGGCTATTTACAATCTGTAGAGTGCACACATCTGCCTAGATCAAACTGTTTAAAAATACTATTTCCTTTACTATGAGTAAGGGGTGTTTACTATAATTAAAAATATGAGTACAGTGTAACTGTGCTGCTGGTATCAGAAAATTCTGGACAGTCACCGTGACTGTGCAGAAAAACTGTCTCATAGTACACCCACTGAGTGAATTATTCTTGAGAGGTGCACTTGGGACTAGTCGGGTCTACCACATGCATACAGCTAAGCAAGTGCGCGCCGTAGGTCTGACCTGGGGTTTGTGGAGCCCGCTACTTCATTGAGCCAGCAGGTCTATTAAGTTCATGTCCTCAAGGCCACCTGATGGCAATAACTAAAGTGGCAGTTTCAGCCCTGAGGTGCTAGTGAGGTGTATGCTCGCTGCTTTCAAGACCTTCCGAAAAAGAATTCATGGTTCCTCCTTGAGGTCCTCATTGCTTCCACCAGAAAGACAAGAAAAACTCTTGAAAGTGTCCCATGTGCCTGAACAGCTGATCTCAGTTTCTCTTCAGCCTCCTCTACAACACCAAAGAGTAAGGAGAGATTAACATCAAGAATAAGGGAGCTTAAAGGGAACTCACTCTCTCGCTTTTATTCTCCCTGCAGTTGAGGAAAAAAAAAATCCCCATCAAAAGATCAATCCTGACTTAAACCTAAATTCAAAGCATATGTAAGCCCGAAGAGGTACGCCACGTTTATCAAGCATACTGCTAACGTGTGGAGTAGCTGCCACGAACTGGATATGGAAGGGAAGATGAGCACAGCAGCAGTTTATGGTTACACTAGATGTTAAGGCAAAATCAACAGACACAACTGAAATAATTTATATTCTACAGTAACACAAGGTTCTCATACACACAATATTGGAGTCAACATTATGTTCATTTTTTAATACAAAGCAGTAAAAACCGAAACCAAACCAAACCCAAACACTCAAAACCAGGCCACTGCTTCATTCAGCAACTGTTCAAACCAATGTCTAAATCAGCTGCAAGGACTCTCTGTGCTAAGGCCCTGTCGGGTGAAGGAAACCAGAAAGGCTAAACTAGATCTGTCAGACTCATCAAATAAGTAATTCATTATACCACAAATAATTAATTAATGATCCCAATTCTGTATAAAAAACAAACAAACAAAGAATCACAGTTGAACCAAGTGAAAATCCACATCCAATTTATTAATTGGTATCTCTTAATTTGCAATAAAATAAAATAAAATACTGGGCTTTTCTGCAATAGCCTCAGGTTCAAACATTGTTTCTTGCATCAAGGACATATCTTGCACAGAGATCACTGGGTGCTGCACACAGCACATTGGTAGGATTTGTTCTGAATGATGCACGGTATTAAACACGAAAATGAACTTTAGCATGACACCGTTACAGATTAGTAATATTGAAGCTTTTAACAAATCAGATTTACATTTGTGGGCTTTCCTACATATTAGTTCCTCTGTTCTTAGAGAGAGACTGTAAGTTCTTGGGAAAATGGTCTAAGTATTTTTGGTCCTATAGCAGTTCAAGAAGCAAACTACAGATTAAAGTTGAATAGCAAAAAGCAAGTTACGGTCTCTATAGATGTGCAAAGTCTGCTAGAAAACTGATTATTGGACACACAGAACTGAAGTTGCCAATTTTCTTTTCATTCTATGTAAAATTTTTCCTTTTTGTTTCAAAAGAAACTGAAATGGGCACAAAGGTGAACCTTCACCTTTCCCTCACCATGCTCTGCTGTGTGTTGTCATGAAGGCACCAGAAATCTCTAAGAAAGAAACGTGATGTAATTAATTTCTCCTAGGTCCTGTAGAAATGCTGTGATCCTTCAGTAATCTCTTAGCAAGTATTTTTGTCTTCAGAAGGGCTTTACAAGTGTTACGTACAAAAGTGTTGCTACTGCATTTCAGCATTTCTTCTTATGAAAAAAACCTCTGGCCATGACCAATTGGTGCTCAACATTAAAAACCTCATGCAGCTTTTTACAGGGCAGTCAACCTGTTCCTGCAGTTCATGTGCCAGTCAGCACACAGAGCAAAGGATCAGGTCAAGAACTTTAGTATACTCTCATATTTTGATTTGGTTCTGTCAGAAACATCCTCTGAAAGGAATTTTAACATAAGAGATTAATTATTTTGCAGCACACTGCACTGATTTTAGAAGTACTTTACATAATATCTGCTTTGTCAATGGCCAAAGTATTTGAATACTGCAGAACTTCCTTGTGTTTAGCTTTTCTCTTTCTGTATTTAAGACCTCATTCCTAACTGTGCAAGGCTTTTTTCACATGAATTTGTAAAAATGGGAGTGGCATTTCCTCATCTTTTGTCTAAACCGATGACTGATAATTATTAAAATCCAGTTTTAGAAATGTGCAAATTATTATTCCTTTTTTCTCTCTATCTGCCCTAATCATGATTTCTAAAGATATCCCTTTGTCTGAAAACATATTTTATTTGAAGACAAACAGTATGCAAGAACTTAACCATTTGTATAGAACAGTAAATGTCATTTTTATTGAGCTCATTAGAATATTTGTGATGTGCAAGTGGTCTCACAGGTTTCATGCTGTTGGTTTTGCCCCTTGACTGAGAAATTATTAGTCTATGACACAGCAAACTAGTGATCCTTTTAATGTATAAATACCTTTGTTCATATATAATTCTGTTATACAGCGCGCTCTGTAAAATACAGCATGAAGATTGCCAGTGAGTAAATTTGTATCATGCTATAGAGATGTAAAACACCATACAAGTATTCTGGAAGTCGGACCACACACCATCAATGTGTATGGTAAGAAACACCACGTAGATTTGCAGTTTGGAAAAAAAAAAAAAGAAAAATGATAATTTTTACATTAAAAAATCAACTCACACTTCTATCCAAGATGAAATGAATGCTCTTCAATGACCATGCCACTTCAATTCTGTAAATGACATTACACGGGTATTGAAACAGCTCTACAAAGAATATCAGCTTTGAAGTAGTTTTTATGAACTAATGAAAAAAAAAACCAACCCAACACAAAACAAAGTGGAAGATGTAACCATAGTTTTCACATGAGCAAGTTTGCAATATTTCAGGAATTAAAAACATAAATACTTTTTTCTGAAATAAGAGGACAGCCAGCTGGTTTGAACACCATTCAATAACCTCTCCTGAGTGCAATATCAGTAGCTTGTTTTTTTGTTGTTTGTTTTTGTTTTTTGGGGTTTTTTTGAAAAGAAAAAAATCCTACATTGGCCCTTTTTCCAAGAAAGAGTGAGATACAAATGTGTAAGAAAAAGGTTTCGTCTTCAGTTTAGAATTCCTTCGAGCTTATTTTATCATGTAGATATCCATATTACATTTTCTAAGAAATCCATATTTTTCACTAAAAGTTACAGTGCTTCCCAAATAGACATTGTATCACTTCTTCCAGAGCTTTTCATTTCATACAGTGATATACATACCATACTTTTCAAAGTCCCACTATTCTAGTGACTGCTAGCACTATTTCAGTGTCGCTATTAAATGACATATATCATCTAGGTATTTGGGATGATTTTCCTCAGAAAATCTTTTGGATAATCTCCCCAAATATTACGTTTTATGGTTGCAAAGTTCTCCCATGAGCAGAATTACAGAATCAACATTCATTTTTAATCTAAATTGTTTTGACATGACAATGTTTGCAATACTTCATTTGTACAAAGTAACAAGAAATTCTCCTAATTGTACCTTCTACTTATAAAATGGGATCCAATAACATAATTTAGTGACGTTCTAAAAGACAGTCACAAAAAAAGAAAAACAAAACCCCACAACATTATGGAGGTAAACCAGATGCAGAGCTGTTGACAACTTTAAAGGACCAAACCATGCCTGAGCGTTATGCCAAATGAATGGATAGCCAGAAGACACAGACTGAAGAGAACAAGGAACCTCCTTTGATATGCTTGTGAAACATTTGCTTCAATGCAGTTCCGCACCACAAAACCAGAAGCTGCATTCTCCTACAATCCACGGAACGAAGCCCACCCTATGTGAATGGTATACTGCAAGGACTCCGAAATTCCTTCAACTACACGATGGAAAGAAGATAGAGATTCTTGTGTACTTTGGACATCTGTGAGACACTGCGTGTCCATGGAGCATGCTGACTCTCAATAATTCTGCTGGACAAAGTCAACTGCATACTGCCAGTTGTCCGGTTATTCATGAATAGATACTGTTGAGACCATTACGAAAACCCAGAAACCTGGATTTCATCTCCATTTCTCTTTAATTCTTTTTAACTCTTTCTTTTTATTCTGATGACAAGACACAGGACAGTAGCGAGACACTAATTCTCCATGTTGACTTTCAATGTTGGATGCACACTGCTAAAAATGAAGTTACCAAGATGAAGCTAAGTGAGACTGCTAATCATTGCCTCTTACTGTTACCAACCTCCAATCACACAGATACATTAGCCTGTTCCTTCTGCAAAACTGAACAGACACATGGGAAGAAAGAGTCTACTAGCACAGAATTAGCAACAGAAGTCACACTTGGGAACCTGGCTGAAAAAAACGCTCCCTTTCATATGAAAAAAGTAACTCGGCTACCATCCTATCAGCATGCCCCTTGAATTACCTTCAGTGAGGATTTATGCCCAGAACATGAAATGGAACTTTCAAGCACAATTCTTAGACAAAATTTTTTGGGGTCCTCATCCTGCTATCTCCCCTTTCCCCAAACAAAAGAAAAATTCAAGGAGTCCTTGACCAGATCACCACATCAGGCTATTAAGAAGCTGAAACCCATAAGCTGTTGCAAGTCAACTCAAGCTACTGCAACCTACATTCGAAATTAGCCCACAAAGCTTAAAAAAACACCTTCTAGATATAAGACATCATCATGCCACACACTTTTGTCATCTGAACCACAGCAACTGAGGTTCAAAACCTGGCTCCAGGTATCTAGAAGAGTAGGTTTCCTTCACACAATTAGAAGTCTATTTCTCAAACCCAGAGTTTCCTTAGTACGAGAAACCAGAAGGTGAAGAACTTCTTCAGTTAGTTAAAGGTGATGGTAAAATTTTCAAAGGGAGGCAAACAACTGGGATGAGAGACATTAATTGAAATGCTACCAATACAAGGACAGGGCATCATGTGGAAAGAGGTCAGAAGTTTCTCATGTACAAAGGCTAAAGGAAAAGCTTCACAGGCAACTATGCAAAACCAGTTCTCATCTAGCAGAAGACACTGAAGATATGTGTAAAGTCAAGCTTATTTGGCAAGCCAGATTACAAACGTACTAGCTGCTATCATTATGGTTTCTTGTGCAGATTTTCAAATGACACAGGCAATTCTTCCAGAAACACAGAGATACAGAAAGTAAAAGTACACTGTGCGGCTTCAAAGCACTGCAAAGTTTTCCTATAGACAATCTGCCAACAAGACAAGTTAAGAAGGCCAAAGTCAGCATTAGCATCTGTCTTCCAATTACAGAGTTACAAATGACATATTGCTCAGTGACAAATGATGACTGCTGTCTTATATTAAAATGGTTGCTCTAGCAGATGTTTTAAAATTATCCAAGCTATGGAAAGGCAAAAAAACTGGAAATATGCTCAGAGAGACCTGGCACACCAGCAGCCTAAGGGAGCCATTTAAAAAGCCATTTGGTATCCTCTCATGAGATCTTAGCTACAAAAACTAAATACGGAAAGGAACAGGGGACTAGAAAAGACATTAAATTCCTCAGTGAAGTTTTTAAGTATCTAACTACAGGATCATGGGGAATAAAAAGTGTTCACTTCATCTTAGCTTGGACAGAGACACAGCCTCAGCAGACAGTCCTTCAGAGAAGGGGGGTGGGGGGACGGGACACGACAATTACCCCAGAAAGCAGTGCTCCGTATTACTGCTCTGTGATGGCAGAGTCAGGGCAAAAGAAACTCTTTTTATCATGAACAGCTCCAAACAGTAATACTGGTATCACATATCACATCCTGACTCCAAAAATACAAGTAAGTAAGCCCTGCTCCCTGGTAAGAAGAGGTAGACTGCTTTTACTGCTACAAAACCTCTGAGACACCACAGGGAAACTTTGTCCAAAAACAGTACAGAGGAATAAAAGGGAAAGAGAGAAGGGAGATGACCACCCTTCCGTCTGAAACAGGCTAAGGAGTAAGGTTCTGTCAGGTCTTACACACAGTTAGAGCCAAGACAGGTCTTCAAGTCAAACACCTGACGGGGAAAAGAAGTTATTTCCTAAAATCCCACGGTCAAATCATATAGGTATAGAAACGCTAAAATACAATGCAAGTGGAAGGGAGGATGAGGGTGGGGAGAGATGGAGAGCCTGCGCTCAACCAGCGTAGCACCGTTCCCAGGAGCGGCTCCCTGGAAGCAGGAGGCAACAGTAAAAGCACACCCCAGCAGGCAAAATAACCACAGAGAGGAAGGTGCCAACGAATGCTCCTACAAGTTAAGGAATAGGTAGGCGTCTAGTCTTGACCTACAGTGAGAGAGAGAAAATCCTCTCTCTCTCGTTACCATGGAGATCCCCTTTTCAGGTTTCTTTGGATGAGCTTTGTGCACGAGCGCAAAATTTGGCATAAGAGAACAAGTATTAATTATGTGCCCCTGACAAAAATAGCCTTCTTAAATCTTGAGAGAGAATACAACAGAGGCTGTGAAAATGAAGTTTGGTTACAGAGATTCAGGGCTGAATCAACCGTCTCATGTTCAAGTGCCTTGAGCTCCGTCTTCTTAAAACGGCAATGCCAGTCTGAGGGTACCACACCTGTCTCTGGGGTGAAAACTTGAGCCACTGGATGGTATGAGACCAGAGTAAAAATTACAGCAACAACAAAAAACCCAACTGCATGGAGGCTACTTGCTACTGTTTCTCGGTACAGGATTACCTTTATTTGCTACACTATTTCACTAATTATTCACGCACTTCTTCTTGTATTTCCAGGTGGCAAGATCACTAGCCAGGGCAGCACTGAGGCGCGTCACCTTTATAGGAAGGACAGCATTGCACAGTCTAAAACAAACAGATGACTTTGACATGCTTGTAAGTGGTAATCCCACAAGAGAGAGACTAGAATGAGCCTTGAATTAAACAAGTGTATTTAGCATATACAGTTCTGGAGGAAAAAAAAAAGAAAACTTTAATCCAGGAGGAGAGAGAGAGATATCATGGAACAGTACTGTACCCTTTATTTTGAAACTACTTGATTACCTCTCTAAGAAACAGCATATTTTGCTCCCATATGTTCTCATTAATTTACGCTAGCTAATTTTAATAGTTCTGAAATACACAATATCAGACAGACGAGTAAGCTATACAAAAGACAAGGAACTGTGCTGTTGCCCTTAAAGAATCCTAATTTTCCTGTACTCATTACTATCAGCAGTAAATGTACCTTTAAACAGATATCCTTTGGACTTTTGGACCCTTTTGGATCCTTTGGATCAGTGACCGCTGCTCAAACTCACAACATCTTTTACGTGAGGGGAAATGCCTTAAGTGCATACACTGGACCCACATCCCAGTGCAAATTAGTGTTGCCTTTTTAAAGGTGTATTAACATTGAAATACAATCCAACACAACCGGCTGAGCACACACCATGCCTACAAGCACACCTACCTCTTATTTGGTTAAACAACTACTTTTCTTTTCTTTGTTTACAAGTAACTTCATATGCTGTCCACTACATTTCTCACCATTTTTGCACCTGTTACTATTTTTCCTTTTTTTTTTTTTTTTTCTTCCTGTCTTTAACAGTGTATTTACGTTCTCTCTGACAGGTGTAGTAAACACCACGAATGAAACGCGATTATCCAAACTCAAACCCGCGTGAAACCGAAGCGCTGCCCTGCTAAATACCAACCACTCAATAAATCGTCGCCGAGATCAAATAAAACCATCAACCTCCTTCAGAAACCAGCACGGTCTAACAGTTTCCTTCTCGGCATCCTGAACCTGGCTTAGTAACAGCCACAAGGAGGAGGGGAAGGAAAAGAACAATAATAATAAAAAAAAAACAAAAGAAAAAACAAACAACCCCCTGCCACACATGTAATTACATAAGGGACCTGGCTAAAATGTCTTGTTTCCCCAGTGAAAGAGAAGAAGGAGAAGGAGGAGGAGGAGGAGGAGGAAGGAGAAGGAGAGGAAGAAGAAGGAGGAGAGGAAGAAGAAGAAGAAGAAGGAGAGGAAGAAGAAGAAGAAGAAGAAGAAGGAGGAGAGGGAAGAGAGGAAGAAGCAGAAGAAGGTGAGGAGGAAGAGGAAGGAGAAGGAGAAGGAGAGAAGGAAGAGGAAGAAGCGCAGGCCGCCTGGCTCCCGCCCCCCGGGAACCGATGCGCAGCGGCAGGGCGGGGGGAGGCCGCTTTAACTCCCCGCCCCGGGGTCTGCCCGCGGCGTCCCCGGAGCTCTCCGCGGGGCGTCCCGGGGAGCGGGGCTGCCCCTGCCCGGGGCCCGCTGCCCACCGGCCCCTCTCCCCGCGGCGGCGGGGGAGCTCCGCTTCCCGAGCGGCCCGGCAGCGCAGGCTCCTCAGCGCCGCCTTCCTCCCTTCCCCTGCCGGCCTGA
>VZTL01039454.1:17598-30156 GCA_013400535.1 Scopus umbretta
GGTGTAGAGAGAAAATCACTGAAAAGATTGTCCATCTTGTTAACGTTTAGCTGTTCACGATAAAATATTTTGAGACTTCCCAGAAGTCCTGCAATAAAAATCAGAAAGGCCAAATTTGTTGTTACTAAGTTGTATAAATCAAGTCAGTATGACGCAGTTAAAAAAAACAAACTGCACCCCAAAGCCATATAATTTGTTTCTTTGTTTATGTAAAATAAAGGTACACATACCTTTTTAGTTCTTTCACTGAAACACAGATGCTGAATCTGAGTTTACTCAGGTAAATAAGCTAAATAGTACAGGGTTTTGGTTTTTTTTTTGTTTTTTTTTTTCCCTTCAGTGTTTATACATACAGCATTACCCTATGCAATATATTAGTTTATCTCTTAGCAAGAATTTTTTGACTTGTCATCAGGAACTTTATTTTCAAGCTAGTTTCAAATCTGGCATAATCTGCTTTTTAAAATATGACGGTCTGCAAAGACCTCATAGTAGAATTTATGTAATCTTTCCTATGTAATTATGTGAGGATTTAGCCTGCCCTCCGTAGGCCTGTGAAGTTAGAAAGCAGATTTAGTCATATTATGTGTGATAGTTCTATGAAAATATTTATACCAAACGGGTCGTTTACATTAGTTTGTAGAACTAAATAGTAATGAAAACAGATAACATATTTTTAGGCTTCATACAAACTTCCAGAAAATGAAGTAACCCAAATTTCCTTTGAAGACTGAAGAGTAAGAAGGAAAGAGGAGACATTTTTGCATAAAATTACCCGACCTCAAAGTAAAAGCCAGTATGGAGAGTTGTTTCTTCTTTTACTTGCACTCCCTGTTGTGAATCTAAACCAGTGAATCAATTTCCTGGATGCTCCTTTGTTGCCTCATTTCAGTCTGGCTGGGCCAAGAGGGTAGGGGAGAGAAGTCTTGTTACAGATTTTCTTCTGAACTGGTGTAGGGGAATCTGTGTCTTGGAGGAGTAAGAAATTCAAGCTGCTTTACCTAATGATGTAGATGGTCTTTGTGGGCCACTAATTATTTTGATTTTAGGCATATCATTCATCTGTACTGGCAGTCCTAGTACTCATGGGTGTCTCAGAAGACATGCAACTTGGAGGGGAGGTTTCCAAAATGGGAGCAAAGATTCTTCACCAGGCTGTGTGAGAGAAGGCATGCATGAACAAAACTGCGAACAGACTGTGAAGCAGAGGGTTTCAGTAAGGACAGTAAACAAATGTAGGTGAACAAGAAACAAATGAAGAAAGCAAAGCCTGGAAGAAAAATATTCCAAAATAGTTTTCAGCTCAGAAAAGTAGGAATCAGAAAGGAAACATTTTAAATGGCTTGGGGAGGTGAGGTAGTTCAGTATTAACATCTGCAACCATCTGCAGTTTACAAATTACCCCAAATGCAAATGTCCTTATTATATACTATACCCACACTTCACTCTCTTTCTTCTTGGGCAAAAAGTGCACTTTGCTTTGACTGACGGTGAAAGAAGTCATCATATCGACTGTCATTACTACATAATTAAACGATATGCATGCTTACATGGACTTCTTCCACATGCTGATATTTACCACGTTACAAATTTTTAAGTTTGAAAATACGGTTAGTTTTTGTCTATCACTGCCCTCTACTGGAGAGAAGGTCAGAACCGCTCGATTAGGTCTTAGTACGAAGCCTTAGAGCCACTACAGCTGTTGGTGGTCCTCATTTGTTGGTGAATCACCTTTCCACGACCAACACTTACAGGTGTGAAGGTCTGGATGGCCAGCATCCATAAGAAGATTTCTTTTCCCCTGTGCGCTCAAATAATTGATCATACAATTTGTTGTCTGCGCTTTGTTGACGCAGGCAAAATGATGACTAAGCAATGGTTGAGAATTTAAGATAATGTCTTCCATTACCTTCTGGGGAAGAGCCATCTAAATTTGTCATAGAGACGCTGAAAATCTTGAGCAGTGCTGCTTTGATAGTATGTGCCTGTAACTTTGTAGGTAATCTCACTACCTTTCATATATAAACCCTTTGGTTCACTCTCCATTGCATTACAAAAAGATTGCCCTCTATCCCTTTTCCTACTCTGACCTTTCATGCCTCTATATTTACTTTTCACTGTCTATAGCAATACTGCCAAAATACCACATTTTTGTTATATTTTATTTTCATTTTCCTCACAGACTGGGCATTAGCAGAACAACTGAAACATGGAGAGCCCAGCAGC
This sequence comes from Scopus umbretta, assembly GCA_013400535.1. NCBI lineage: Eukaryota > Metazoa > Chordata > Aves > Pelecaniformes > Scopidae > Scopus > Scopus umbretta. The sequence goes on from VZTL01039454.1 coordinate 19,825, forward strand.
AATACTGTCCCAGTTACTTCGTGTCTCATTTCTTCCACCTACTGTCACAACAATTCATGCACATCAAGAGCAGTTTCTGTTGGAGTGCACCAAGTCTTCCAGGTGGGTGGGCGCACACGTCGCCAAGGCACACTGAGAGCTGCGAAGGATGAGGCCTGCTCAAAGTGTACAGTAAAGAAAGTTTCACCATCAGACTCAAAATATGTCTTCTGCACAGTAGATGCTAGCAGTTTCCCTGTTTTTAACTTTGCCACATCTAGGCCAGGTTTACAAAGATGAAGATCACGTGTGCTCTTCTCATTCCCTCCTGGCATCAGCTATTGCTTCAAGGCGAGAAGTCTTTCTGAGGATGGCTGTAAAGGTATCTTCAGCATGGGCAAAAGAATAGCTTTGGTGGCTTCTACCCCTAACCTGATTAATGGCAGAGCCATTTAACCTAAAACCCTGCTTTCTCCTCCCGCTCTAAGTACCCTGAAGCAGACATCCGCCTAGAAAATTTTATTGAAAATATTTTGACTTTCCTAATACTATAAATGTCTTTTACTGAAAAGGGTTAGTATCTGCCACACCCATTTTAGGTCTGTTTGTTGTATTTTATTGGGTTGCACTGAAGACGGTAATGTCCTAGGTAGATGAATTGTGTGGGTTGCCTCATTTCATGTTACCTAATTATTTGCTATAAAAAACACCGCAGCAAATTCCTTTCCCTGGCCTAATGGATAACATGGAGGAATTAACAGGGCATGGAGTAGAACAGTTGTTCCCAATGAGTAACTCCTAAATGACAGATGCCCTCCAAGGAAAAGGTAAGCAGGCGTCAGCTCACCTTGTAGAACCACACTGACCATCGACTGGTCAGTTAAAGATGGATAATAAGATGGCCTGGTGAGCCACTGGTTACTCAGCCAGAAAAATTGGAAAAGAGTAGCAAGTAATCCAAATACAGTGTCACTTCAGCATAACTACTTAATACAGGGAAAAAAACCTTCAAGTTTAGCATGGGTTTACAATCAATACATATTGTTTTATGATTTAGAAGTAAAACAAATAGTTTGTTGAAGGTATTATTGATGTGACCTTTAGGCTATCAAGCACATAATTCCATAGAACCTGTGACTTTCAACGTTTGTCAGGAAATAAGTCAGAAGTTGTCTTGAGAGTCTTCTCAGCAGGGTCTCTGTTTTGGAAAATGTAAAATAGAAGATTTGAGAATGACGTCTTCCCTCCCACCCCCCCCAAATCTTTGTTCGGTATTAGAAACAAGCAAGTTGCTGTGATTTTCAGATATCAGGATGTATTCCAGTGGTATCAACAGCAATGTTCTGAATAAGCATAAAGAGAGAGGAGGAAAAAATAATTCAAACCAATAAACCCATGAAATTCCCTCAGTAGAATGAGAATACTTGTCCAGATATTGAGATATAGCAGAGCCCTGAGCGTATGGCAAAGTGCAAATCAGTTTGTAAACATCCGCATCAAGGAGGTACATTCAATTTCTTAATTAAGGAGGGCTATAATAACTTCTGATACCATGTCTTTTAAGCATGAGCCTATAATTCTAAAGTGGAGTGCAATACAACCATGGAAGTATTTTTGCTCCTTTTGATGGAAAAGTGGGGAAACCGAGAAAGCTTTATAAGAACTTTATATGAATGAGAAGACTAGTAATCATGTAGAAAATTTTCTGTCACTTAGGATTTCAAGTGAGGTATTTTTAGATGAAAATGATATTTTATATCTGCATTAATTCCTGAACAGGCAGCACAAATAGCACAAAGCAAACAGAGCTAGCTGAAAACTACCATGACTAGTTCGTACAGAAACCACCATTCTCTACCATGTGAGCTAGGATTACTCCTTTCTTACAACAGGTAACAGTGGAAGATACTTCTTCTCTACTCAGACCAACTGCACATCAAAGAGCCTACAACAGTCAGCTGAGATCCAAACTGAGACCATGGCTTCATTTTCCTAGTGATGCTATCAATTCAAAATTGTTGAAGACAAAAGACTGTTGAAAGCAATCTTTTTCATAAATAATTAATAACTTAATCATATACAGTATGAAGCATGATGGGGAAAACGAAAACTTATTACTTCCATTTTGCAGGTAGAAAGTTCAGCCACCGAAATATTTTTAAAATGAAGGCCTTCACACAAATCACTGGAGAGAAGTCCTAAGAACATTCAACAGGGCTTTCTGATGTGACAACTTGACTCCCTCCCGCTCCGTAAATGACTGGATATAAAAGTCATAGCTAGATTTGTCCAGGTTTACTATTGTGCAATAATCTTGTCATTTATACAGAAACAGGGGTAGGGAGATAGAAGTTGTCTGCTGCCTTAGTAAGCAGACAGAGTGTATCCAGTAAGCAGTATCCCAGAGTGAGAGGAGTTGAGCATAAATTGTGCATTAAAGCAGAAAGACAGACATCCAAAGCTTTAGAGATGGGATTATTCATTCTTCTCAAGTTTGTTGTTTGGTGTGTTTTTGGTTTTTTTTTTTTTGGGGGGGATAACATTATGAGAAAAGGAGACAACAATTTGATTTGTTGATGGCTTTTCACCATTCCTTCATGTGAATCCTGATAAATCAAGTAGTAAGAACTACATAACTGTCAAAACATCCCAATATTCAAGGTTAAACCCACATTTTTATAACATACTCAATTATTTTCCACTTTGTGCCTGGAAGATATGCTGATATCTCACAGTTAGGGTGTTTCTGAGGAGAGCTCTTAACAGAAACTTCTAACAGAGTTAGACTCCAGAAAGACTTACATCAATAAAGGTGTCAGTCAAGTATGGGAAAGGAATTATTTTAAGGCACAATAAAGAGCTGATAATGTCAATGAAGGTAGCATACATGTATATTTCAGACTTGTTTTTCCTCCCATGGAAGTCAACAGAAGTTTTACAATGAAGGTAGCAGCAGAGTAGGGTAATAAAATATCTCATTAGATTATAGGAGATATTTATTTCCTATCTTCCCTCCGTGATCGGTAAAGTACCCAAAACTGACATGCATATAACAGTTACAGTGTAATTATAATAAAGAATCATCTTTCCATGGAGGGTCTGTATTTAAAATAAAGACAAATCAAAGACAAGACAAGAAGCAGCTACTTACGATATTTTTAAAAATGTATGAGAGCACATTCCAACATACTTTTGCCTCAAGCAGAAAAAAGTTTTCAGGTAGTGGTACAATTCTAAAGTTGTTCGCAAAATAGGGTCCTGGTATAGAATGCCATGCTAAAAGTTTTGGGTAGATATTAGCAATTTAAGAAGTGAGAGCTTCTCAGATCTCTTGAAATCCCCAGACTTTTGCATTTCATCAGCTGAATTCTACCTGCACTGTTCCAGGGAAGTCCTTTCTTGTTAAAGCATGCATATATAGTTCCTGCTAGTACAGGAGTTATGAAAAATCCTGCATGCCTCTTTCAAAAGCTCTCTATTAATAGGTATGGAAAAAAGTGTGTATGGACAGCAAGTGAGTCCCTTCTGCATTCTCTATGGCAGTTTCTGCCAGGTATTTGGGGTGGTGACGTTTACCCTTCAAAAGTGAGGAGGATGGTTTATTCAACACGCTTGAATAAACTCTCCTCAGAGAGTTTTCTCCTCATCGGAAAGCCAGCAACTGTTGAATGGCACTGCCCTTGTCCCCATGAACAGTATTCTGACAGCATCCTTTCCCATTCCCATCCAATGTTTGTTTGGTCAATGTACATCTGCTATTGCGCGCTTTCTTCCAAACAGCTGAAGCAGCCTTCTGAACTCACAAGAAACCCCAGACCTTTAATATGTTGTCGTGGTTTAGCACCAGTCATCAACCAAGCACCACACAGCCGCTCGCTCACATTCCCCCCTCCTGGTGGGATGGGGGAGAGAATCTGAAGAGCAAAAGTAAGAAAACTCATGGGTTGAGATAAGAACAGTTTAATAATTTAAATAATAATATCATAACCATAACAACAACAATAGTAAAAAATTGTAATGAAAAGGAAAACGATGAGAATGAGAGAGAGAGGAACAAAAGCCAGGCAAAACAAGTGATACAACTGCTCACGACCCGCCAACCAACACCCATCCTGTCCCTGAGCAGCGATCGCTGCCCCCCCCAGCCAGCTCCCCCCAGTTTCTATACTGAGCATGACGCCCTATGGTATGGAATAGCCCTTTGGACAGTTTGGGTCAGCTGTCCTGGCTGTGCCCCCTCCCAGCTTCTTGTGCCCCTGGCAGAGCATGGGAAGCTGAAAAGTCCTTGACTAGTATAAACACTGCTTAGCAACAACTAAAACATCAGTGTGTTATCAGCATTGTTCTCATACTAAATCCAAACCACAGCACTATAGCAGCTACTAGGAAGACAATGAACTATTCTAATGAAAACAATGACATAGGTGTGGGAAGATGTAAGGTTTATAACTCCTATAAGAGAAAATCTTTATGAGCTTCTTCCACTCCAGCTTTCTAGCTGCCAGCTATCCAGAAATTTTTGTTTTCTAATAATCAGCAAAGTAATCTGTAATTAGTCTTCAGCTGAGTTAGCACAGTCTTGGAAATCTGCAAGTGCCTGTAAAGTGCTGTGCAGCTCAGCATATTTTATAAACTTTTTGGAGGCTGCAATATAGTATATCTGACAGCATTCTTATATAAATCATTCCTGCACAACAGAGCTCCAACGCTAACAGCTTTGATCTGACCTGGTAACATTACATTCCTAGAAGCTTGTAAATAAAAATAAAACCCCCAATTTACTCCTTTTTTAATATCCATTAAATTTTATTTTAATGTTAAAATGGCATTCAGTAAAGGACAGCAAACTACTGTGAATAAATCACCATGCATACGCAATGCCATGTCTCTGAAGGCAGAAACCCTTGGCAAAAGCAAGACTAGCAAATTGCACAGCGTCCAGCACCATGGTGTAAGGAAAAAGAGTTTGGCCAATAAGAAGCAATCAGATTCCTCAACTTATGAAAAGTGCCGCCGTACAGCTTAGTCAGCAATTTGGTTGTTAGTTATACCTTGGGGAAGACCTTCTGCCATATAGCCTCTCTGTGCTGCTTCAGTGACACAGAGAGGCTATAAAGCTGGTATAATTGACTACCACGGTGGGAAGCTGAAAGCAAGAAAAAGTGCCATTTTGAACTTTTTCATAAAGGAATCCCATCATGTAATATTTGATAATTAAATGTACTGCTGTGATCAAGAGGATCCAAAAGCCGCCAGGATCAACAGAGGGAACAGAATATTTTAAGCACAAGCAAAATGTCAAAAGACTTTACTACCAATAGCATTGTAGGGTACTGTGTTAATTTCTTCTCAATACTTCCTCCATTTATTTATTCAAAGAGTTTTTTAAACTACCATCCTTGAAAATTGAAGGTGGGGTTGAAAACGAGGTGGTATTCTTTCTGCATCACTGAAGGACAGAAAGTCTCAGGAGTATGCCACTGACTTAGTACTTAATGTTACTCTTTAAGCCACATATAAACCAGTTCTATCTGTCACTGATACATTGCTTCTGCAGGGTTAACAAGAATAAAAAGTGGTAATATATGCTTTTGTCTTTAAAAAGAATAATAGTTACAGTTTTGAAGTATGGATCCTTATGTAAAAAAGTGCCATAGTTTTTATCATATCATATTTCATTTTCTACCATAAATGCCGTGGAAAACAGGCCTGGAAAAAGAATGGAGGAAGTTTTATATGGAAAGAGGTGAGATAAAATGCCTTACAGTTTCCTTAAAGTTACCACTCTGACCTGTTACATCATCTGTACTGGTTTTCTATTAGTCTCTGGAACAGACTCCTGAGAGAAACTGTGAAAGTCCCATTTCTTCATCTTTAAATACTCTTCTGGAGAAAGCACTTGAGATTATACTTTTCTTCTGCCAAAGTAGCTAAATAGGCCTATTCAAACATAAAGATTTTTTTTTGGTATTGCTTTTCATGCATATTTAAATGGTTAAATTTGCAGCCTTAAAATAAAGAAAGGAGTAAATTCTGGAGATTGCTAAATGCTGTTATCAGTATCTCTGTGACAGATGGGTGTGGTGTTACTTCTTCCTAATAATTCAGTACTTTGTTTTCTCCCTATAGTCTGATTGTCATCCACTATTCTTTAATGGAAAGTAGCAGACTATAGGAACTAATAACAGGCCATCTTTAAACTGTTCATCACAGATGAGCTGTTCTAAATCCCCTCGGCGACTTTCAACCCAAGACCAGCAACCATATTCCCAGCTTCACTGACAAAAGCAAGTGATGCCTATTTGAAGTAGACAGAGTTTCATTCAGGGATGGAATTCATACAGTTTAAGGTCAAAAGAGTTGGTAAGGCGGTCTCCTATTTATCCCCCCCTTTTTTTTTTCTTATACAAGGTCTAGTAATTTGATCTACTTTTAAAAAAAATAGCCTGAAATATGCTCAGAAAATGAATGATTCTTCTCCTTTTCTGTGAAAACAAACTAATCTAACCAGCATCAAATAAGCCAGCTTTGAATAGTTGCAACCCAGTATCAGACTGGGCTCATAGAGGAGTTAGCCAAAGGCCAATTACAAGCTGATCTAGCTAAAGACAGTGTATTCTGGACATAGGACAATCTGGATTTAGGCCAAGACCTAGGATGGAAAGAGCTTTACTGGATGATGAATTATCTCCTGCTGTCAGCAGACTGTAGAAAGACATACATTCTCATCCTCTTGGAATTACGCACCATAAGATAAGATAAAAAGTGCCACTGAAATGCAGCATGAATCCTGAGAAATATATTCTCAATTGCCTGTGATATTGCGCCTGCTTATTTTCTAACGTTTCCTTGAACATAATATGGACTATATATTGCAAACTTCATCCCTCTGCATCCCGTGTAATCAAAACAGCTCTCTGCACATAGAGTGCATCCCCATATAGTAGTTGGCTTTCAAGAAAAGAGATTGTTTAATATTCATATTGTTTTAATGCCTAGGAACCATGCTCAGGATGATCAGTTCTCCCGAGCCAAGTTCTTTGCAAATACAGAACAAGAGAGTATCTTTCAGAGAGCTAATAAAGTGAGAACGAGACTAGAGGCAGAAGATGCACACAGATAAGTAGGAGAGCGTAAGGCAAGAATGAGGTTGAACCTAGCCAAAGTAACAAAAGCCTAACTCTGCAACTAGCTGTATACAAAAGTGGAAAGACTGCAGGCTTAAGGCCAACTTATTCATTCAGCTAATAGAACAGTCTTTTCATATCAGACATGTTATTAATATTATCGTCGAGAATTTGTTAACCGGGTTCAGGGCATCCATTCCAGCTTCTAAATATAGGTGAAAACATCCAGAACTCACTTTGAAAATGCATTTACAAAATGCATTGTATGGAAAGGTGTCAAAAACTTTTGCGTCTCAGAATTTTGTCTATATTCACAAGAGTTTGATGTGCGTAAGCAACTGGGTAACAGTTCAACCAGCTGATTGCTCTGAAAATTTTACATCATCCATGTGTCTGAAAAGATTGCAGCGAGAGTCATGGACAGCTATGCTTTATAAAACAGATCTAAACACAAGAACAAGGCCAATTAGTTTTAAAAGTTAAGGATGTGCTAGCAGTGCAATAAAAGTTAATCAGAATTAATGCTTGCATATATTCTTACAGGCATCACATTAATCAAGTGTAAAGCAAACAGAAAGTGGTATATATGACCAAATTTGTCCTTCTCGGGAAAGGTTTTCCCACAGGGGCTCACATATTTTGGAAGGAAACTCTCTGCATCTTCGAATGTTTCAGTAATATGTAATATGTGTGATGGTGAAGGTGAAAACTGTACACAGTGGTAAGCTCAAGAGCAGGATTGTTAGGCAGGAGGTAGTAAGACAGGGAGAAAAGTTGTATGAGATTTTAAAAGTAACCTTATTGCCTTAAGCTGAGGTGCTTTCTTCAAACCCTTAGAATAATGGTAAAAGCATTTTTCTGTGTGGTAAAGGAAAATTTTCTTTATACACTGAAGAACATCCAAGTCTGACTCCTAGGATGGTACAAGCGGAATACAACCCATTATTTCTCTGAGAGTTTGAAGCTCCAAGCACCCAGCGCTCAGTATGTTCCAGATGTAGGTTCTCAGCTCAGTGACAGCCAGCAAGGTTACTTGTAAGGATAAGGTGGAACATGCACATAAACATTTATGGAATTACATTTTTGGCCTCTGTCCTGGAGCGTTCACTCTCAATTTAGTACTTGCAGTTTTAAATATTGCCCTCTGAGAAGCTCCTTGTACCACTGTTCAAAATGCAGTTCATCAACTTGCCATTCCCTAGCTGGCTTCATTGATGCTTTGTTAGCTCCATTTTCTTAGACAACAATGCATATCCTCGTATCAAGAAGCCGTGTCAAAAGAAAGGAATAAATGCCCTTTTAAGTGCTAAATCTTAAAATTTAACACCATTAAAACAATTTCTGTGGACAGAAATCTGTTTTCTATTGACTTCCATGTGGTGAACAAATAGGTGAAATAAAATGTAAGTAGAAAGTTGATAAATACATACTTCTTAAGTCATTTCAGACATATGCACTTTACAAAATAAAATAGGACCATCTTTCCACCACATGTTTAGACAATTGCTAATATTCCAGGCTCTTAGCTCATAACTAGAAGTTCTTGGTGCCCAGCTAACTTAACGTTAAATTAATTCCTCTCCCCACCAAAGCAACTTATCCATAAAGCTTAACATGTACTTTTGAGCCTCCACAATATATCACGTCTGTGGACAGGGCTGGATCCTGCTGCAGTGCAGAACATCTCACTGCAGAGGAACTCAGCAGGTGACTGGAGCTGCCACCTCCACGGCAGCGAGGTGCCAGTTTGACCCAACATGAGGCTGTTTGCTCCAGGGAGCTGTTGGAAGGTGCTGAATTGGCCAGAGAAGAAGAATTGCTGTTCTTTTTACTGGCAATAATTGATCCACTGCTGTGTCAGGACTACAAGGTCTACTCCTCCATACCCATAAGAACACCACCAGGGCTAAGAAAAGCCTTAAACTGGCCTTTCTAGCAGTAAGCCAGTACTGAAACCGGAGAAAATTATGGTTTCTGCTTTGAAATCTTGCAAAATATCTCATACTCAATTCACTTAGACTGTAGATGGCTTTCTAAACCCTCAGTACTAAAGTACTAAATAATACAGTACTAAAGCAACGTAAAACCCTAAAATTCTGTACAGATATATGAAGTCCCTCACCAAAGCCCATACCTTCCTCTGAAACAGAGCGCTTCTGTATTAAATTTAAAACTCCTAACCTATTTAGCTGTTCTATAAAGAAAGAATTTTTGTCCTCAGAAAAGGTAACATTGTAACTCATAGCAATTCTTCCAGTGGCTTTCTTCAACTTCAGGCTCTGTTTTTATCTTTTTCATTTTTAGTTCTACCAGCTAACCCTCAGCCAAACCACAGTCTCTGTCAAACCCTGGGTCATTCATTCTACTGCATGTACCAGAGCAGCAAAGATGGTGATTAGTTATGCATGACTGGGGTGCACATAATAATGTTTGAATTTGTGTAGGTCAAAACTATTCTATTCAGAAAAAAAAAGTGCAATTGAAATTAAGAAAGGGAGATACAGAGAGAAAGAGAAACAATGTCATGCATACAGTTCCTCACAGATTTATTTTTTCACTCCTGTGAAAGACACGATTCCTAACACCAATGACCTTGCACAATTTCTTTTTTTGTAAGTAACAGGGGCATGGAGAATAAAAGTGGGAGTCCTATTATAAAATTATTTAACGAATCATCCTGTATGATATTTCTGCAATTCCTTGTTCTACTGAACAAAGAATGTTAAATCATTATAATGATCTTTGCAATGTATAAAAATAATCAAGCAAGAATTACTCAATAACTCATTTAAGTGGTATTCAATAAACACAGAGGAAAAGCATAAGTTAAAAATGTCTTTGTGTTTACGTAGCAAAGATGTAGCCTTTTAAGTGGCTTGTATTTTGAGAAACTCACACTGCTAACGTCAGAAGAGTGTTTTCCCTGGAACAGTTTTGCTGTTTAGCCAGTAGTATATACCCTAGTACACTATGTTTGTAGTAGATCCATGCAAATAGAAGCAATGGCAATCAGGGATCATTTAGAAGAGTCATCAAAGCTCATTTATGTAGTTTATTGGGACCTCTCTATTCAAGATACGTAGGTGTTGCATATTCACCAGGTACAGAAAACCAATAGGTTAAAACCAACAGTTTAAATCATTCAGAGGCTAATGGTGTTCTCTGATTCTGTAAATAGCTACAAAAAGGCATGTAATTTCCTTTTTTTTTTTTTTTTTTTATTTAA
>VZTL01039457.1:0-13638 GCA_013400535.1 Scopus umbretta
CCGGCTCACATTGGTCAGAGCAAAGAATGTTACCCAGACCAGATTGCTGTGTATATAACCAGAGGATGTGATGTCTTATGCCCAATTATGGGTCTTGTGTAAACCTTCCAAAATCTTCAGTAATTACATAATTAAAATGACTTCTCTGGTACACTGACATTTAAAAAAAAAAAAACACAACCAAAAAAAACCTAACGAAAAGAACTTCCTCCTCTCAATGACACGCACTGAGGATTTTCATCATCGATGTTCCATATGCAGAATATAGAATTTTTACAACCCCACAGTTTACTTTTTCTTTTAAACAGATGAAAATATAACTTCTAAAAGGCATCCGGAAAGGTGTGCTTGTGGATTAAATGCTGTGATTATTCAGTTTTACATTGGACTGCCTGTCTCAAACTGTTCATATGTTATTAATTTGCTAAAGATACAGGCAGAAACTTTTTCTGTTAAAATATGAGGCTGCAATTTATTTGTATTACTCTGACGTTCTGTGGAACTCCACATTCACTTTTTTTTTTTTTAACATTGTTCATCGCTGTTTACCACTCAGTGGTGATAAAATTGTAACAAAATCAAGTTCCACGCTTTGCTGAAATTACTGTTCCATACGGATGACCGCTAGCTTTTTCTTTCCATTTTTGAAGGTCAGATGCACTAGGTCCGATTCGCCAAAAAATGTATCAACAGCATTAGGGTCTTTTGTTTTTATATCTACATTTGGGGTGTCTCTAGTGCAGTTCCTGTTCCTGTCTCAGGACTTGCAAGGTCTGATACACTCTCTCTGGAAGCTATTGCCAGTTTTACTTGTGACTTCGATCGCTCTGTTCAGGGCTGTTACTGTAAAGGATGATGAACAATACTAAATGGTAAGCCAATATACTAGGGTTAGACTATACCACACAAGTCAGTGGTGACTTTTTTCACCTTTATTCCCAAGCAATGTAGGTCATCTTAAAAAAGGCTGTAGAAAAGAAGCAGTGTAAGTTATTAGGAAAAGGTTTCTATTAAACTCAGATTTAAATTTATTTTTAAAAATTGTTATTAGATAATGTGAGTGCAGCTGTGATTAAATTAAAATCATTTGCTGTTATTATGAATATCTTTCCTCCTTCATGTTACAGCACAGTACTTACAAGTACAAATATCATGGAGCAGAGTTGATAATGCAGTACATAGTTAATCTTTGGAACTTGTTTCATATCATTAAAGTAAAATGTGTACTAGGTCTTCAGCTTTATTTATTTTTTAATGCTGCGTAAGTAGGCAGTGTTTTCCAACTGTGTAACAGCTATTACATTTTCACCACTGGGTAAAAATCAAGTTGTGGCTCCTGTTATTAATGAATAGATCGCTAGGACAAATGGTTTTATAAAAATACTCCATCAAAGGTTCCTTGTAAGGTTTAAAAAATTATATAAAGCCGTGTTTTATACTGTGAAGTGATCCTTACTTTAATGTGTTTTATATATGTAGTATGAATGGATCTAATGAATACATAATCATTCTATCTATATTATACATTGATAAACAGTGACTGTGTACCTGTATTCTGATTAGTGGGGAAGGGAGATCATAAATGATTGCAGATAAAAAATTTTTCTCCCCTAAATTCACTGTGTTGCACAGCCAAGATAAGATGTCATCAGGATATACTTCCCAAGATGTTTTGCCTTATGTTCTGCTTTTCACACCTCCCTCCATCTAAATTAGCCACTCTGGCTCCACTATGCTACTTCTGTTTTACCTTCTCCCTCCTGATCTCTCCCCAGTCACCAGTGGGGTTGCCAGTGGTTTATTCTGTGGTTTTGGAATTCTGCATGGAGAATACAGAATAGGTGGGTCCTTTCATTTTCTTTAGGACAATGGTCTGCCCGAAAGGGAATCTAGACTGGGTGATGCCCGTGTTTAAATATTCCTGTGTTTGCTTGTAGTGCTATTTTTTTTTTTTTTTCCTTGAGGGTATAGGTTTGGCTACTTTTTTAGGAAGAAGACAAGGTTAGACACTTACTGAAAAAAAAAAAAAAATCTTGTCCAGAATGCAGCTAAAACTGTCAACCTCAGAGCTATCATACCTTTTATTTTTTTTATTTCTTGTTTCTGTTCTTCTCAAAATAATAACTACATTAGTGCATATGTGCTTCTTTACAACATCAGCACATTACTGGATATGGTACTAATGAGGTTCTGAGCTTTATGTCCAGTATTAAGTGCTTTTAGGACTGGAACCCGTATACTGTTAAGTACCAAATGTGTAGCACCATGGCAGCTGCGTCTGCCACAATCCTGCGCGTTCCTTTTACGTGGTAGCGGTGTCCATGTGACAAGGCAGTGAGCTGGCTCCGGAGCTGCCTGCGCCAAATGCTAACTGCCTTTTTTTTTTTTTTTTTTTTTTTCCCCCAGGTTGATTTTTGGCACAAGAGCCAGTACAAAGGAAGGGATAACACTGAGTGCCTGTGGGTGTGGCGGGATTCTGGCAGCTCCAATTTAGATTGGGTTAAGCTGGGTCAATACTTTTGGAGTTGGGGCGTATTTAATACATACAGCCTGTGAACCTACCTTGCAAGTTCGCTTCCTTCCCCCCCAATTATTTTCCAAAGAAAACAAGAATTATACACTCATACAGTCTGTCTGTCTGTCACACCGTAACTTCTGAACTTGTTAGTTCATTTCAACCAGATTTGACAAAGGGGTGTGAAGTTCTTAAGTTTTGTGGAAATGATTGACTGGGCAGAGGAAAAAGACAATGAGGGAGACACATTTATAACTTACCCTCTCTACCCATGCCAAGAAGCAGCAACCAGCTGGCCTGTCAGCGCACAAGGTAATTGAATTAGTCATTTGTCTGTATAGGGGACATGACGGTTTGAAGTACTGGGAGAAAGAGTAGGTTAGGCTGTGTAAGACACAAACATGTAGAAACTAAGCTCCAGTGGATTTCTTGCTCACAAAGCTTGGATTTTGTAATGCTGAGATAAATATCTCAGGAAAGTTAAGGAGTCTTTATCTGGCCCTATTTCAAGTGCATGTGTGTAAGCACGTGCATATTTTTTTTTGTTGTTGTTTTATACGTGCACCAAAAGGCTTATATCGGTGTGTGCTGATCTGTAACAGTAACTGAATTAAATGACTCTTATTCTGAAGCAAATGCCCAGGCTTGCATCAAAATAACTAAATTGGTTTCAGTTTTTGTAGGATCATCCCTTATGGCAAGAAGTCAAGAAGTCAGGCATCAGTTGCTCCAGGTGGAAAGAAATCTAATACAGGATTTTCCATATTCCTTAAAAGAGAGTCCTAGACTGTGAAAAGGCATAGTTACGTACGGATTTGTAATCCTTGTTTCTGCAATGAAAAGTTTCCAATGTCCACCTTACAGATAAAAAGCTAGAATCTATAAACTTGGTACTTGAAGTACAACTTCTGTTTCCCAAAGCCCGATTCTGCATCATCAGTACAAAGGTGTGTCTGGGTACCTCTGTTGTCCTTCATGTAGGACAAGTGCCTAAATTTATGCTAAAGCTTTCTGTCTATTTCAGGGAGATCAAAATGAGGTGTATTTGTTCTTGATATACACAGTAATGTTCACTGACCATAGTCTTGGTATATTCTGGTCTTTCGTAAGACACATCTGTTATCGTTTCCCAGAAATACCAAATCTTTTTTTATTTAGTTTCTGCGTTGCAAAAACTTTGAGCCCAGTGGTTGAAGTAAAGAAGTTATGGAGTTGCCTACGTTGATCTATCTGATACCTTTCTGCTTTGGGGGAAGGTTATGCTCTGTGCCCCCATCCTGCTCTGGTGCTTCCTGGGAGAATCGCAGTCATGGAGTAGACCAAAGCTATTCAACATGCATCGGGCTTTTACTGCAGGTGTGCAGAGCATTAACCATAATAAACATTATGTGCACTGGATATGGAGGATTTAACGTACATGCATAGAATTGGAGCACTGTGAATGCTTTGTCAGTCCAGCAGCTGCCTGGGAACGTCAGGCTCACAGCTTGCTTTACATCGGCAGTTTCCTCACCAGCATGGTAAATCTGGTGTGCCCAGCAAGTGCTGAATTTGCAGCGCCTGTACAGAGGGACTGCGGCGCGCCTGAGTTTATTCGGCACATTAAGCACGCTTACTCTGCGCATGCACGGTGGTATCATCGGGGAGGCCAGGCAGCAGCCGGAGGGGGCTGCCACTGCCGCCAGGACAACTCGTTTGGCCCACCCTCTGGTCTGGGTCACTTCTGTAAAGCGAGTGAGTATGCACCACATGTGTTGTAACGTGGGTCACCTGTGGCAGAGCTTAAACTTCTTCTTACAGCTTGTGGCTGTGAGCTATTTGGTCTGCTTGGAAGAGAAGGTAGTGTGCTTCTCTAAGATTTCTAAATTGTACTGATTAAATATATTTAGCCTTATTTATTATAACAGATGATGTAGGAAAAGTAAATCAGAACTGTTCAATGTGTGGACAATAAAAGCAAAGAAGAGAAGAAAGCATGACTGAACTAACAGGAATTGAGAAAATGAAAGGTTTGTTCAGTTGACTTTGTCATTACCTAATCCTCTCTTGTTTTCTGGTTGTTAAGTACTTCTGTTTGTTTCTTGCTTGTGTGGTGTTTCTCTGTTCAGCACTTGAATAGGAGGGGAAGCATACTTGGTGATTTTTATTATCGTTCATGGTACTAAACTGTAGTATCTGAATATAGGCCAGGATTTTAGCCCGAGTCCTTCAGTTCTTGATGAAACGGGGCGGAGGGGAGGGATAAGAAAGCAAACTAAAAAATACAGTGAGATTGCAAAACATCTAACAAATCTCTGCTTTTATAATATATTGCTATTTTAAAAGGACTTTTACATTGTTGTAAAAGAAGAGAGCAAATCTAGATGTAGATTCTGGAGTGAAGACACTCTAGAAGAATCTCCTATCATTTAAATTGTACTTCTATTAGAAAGTTTAATGAACTTTTCCTGAGGTGATCTCTGAATCTGGAATACTTCTTAAAAGATAACTTGCATAGTGGTCGTTGTGGTTCTTCTCAATAACTAAGTTTTGCTGGTAATACTGCTGCCTGTTCTTAAAATGATGTTCACCCACATGTAGAAGCTGGGAGGATGCAGGCAAGCAACAAATGAACACTTGAAAACATACATATGCTCCCTTCTGAGATACTTGCTTTAGTTGCATTTGGACAAGATAACTAAGTAATTTTAGAGTCTGGTTGCTAGAAGAAGGGGTTGTCCCGTTCTTCCTGCTTCTAGCCCCGTGTTCTTCTCCCCTGCCTTGCCTCGGCACCTGTAGCTCCCTGAGCCAGATCACCACAGAAACTTAAGTCTCCAAAACACCCTGAATAATTGTCAGCTGGTTTAGCTCTTTGAAGAACTAACTACAGAGTTTGGTGAGTGTGTAAGCGAAGTGGTCATCAGGTAGGCAGTTGGGAGTGGGAGGAAGGAGGTGGGGCTGCCCCTCATCCTCACAGCTAACCATTGGATCAGTTTAGCTGTCATGTGAGACTGGAGCCTTGCGCAGTGGCTGGCGATGGTCCTGTCCATTTGAGAGGAGCTGTCGAAACGCTGGTGTGGCTCTGTTCTGCGATGCGTGCTATGATACGTACAATGAAACCTACTGTTCACTGTAACAGAAACCTGCAGTTTCCACTCCATTGCCAGGTTTGTCAGGTCCCTCCTGATGTCTTAAATGTGAGAGTTCAGGCACTGCTTTGTTCTAGGGGCCCGAACTGCTGCATGTTTTTTTCTGCCTAGAAACGTTGTCACTGAGGCTAGGTTTGTTTCCGATAAGCGGCTATATTTTCTTGATTCTACTTGGTTTAGTCAGCAAAAGCGTATAGAACTATCATTCCGATACGTACCAGATATTACTGGTATTCTGATATCAAAATAATAGTAGTATTTATCTTCTTGCACAACTGGTCCTGTGTTCCAAAAAATTGATTCAGCTCTATAGCTCTACGGTGCGAGTGCCAGTCTAGTGTTGATAGAGTATATGAAGTTTTTCCGCAGTTTTTCTGTCCTGCTTGACTTCATTGAGCTTGGTAGGTGTTTGAATTAGGCTTGTTTGTTTGATGATGTTTTTTGCAATTATTAGTGAGAACTGGTTTTAAAAATGAACTAAACCTCTTAGCAGACATTGCTCTTGGGCTGGGATTATGCTGGGGGTGAACAGTAAGAGTGCATGTGGGTTATTCTAGCTGTAGGCCACTGGAAGGATAGTCCTCCATATGTTCTGGAGGACTCTTTAGTTCCTAGCTCCCAAACACAGCGTAGAGAAACAAGCACTCCTGGGAATGAGGTTGGGAAGCAAAAGCTTGGGTTTTGTCCTACTGTGAATTGCCAGTACAAGGCCAAGCCAACAACCGTACTTGGAATTATTACACTTGTTTGAAATAACCACTGTCCAGACCAGGAGAAGAGCTGAATTTGCAGCTGCCTCGTGGTCATCGTGCTGTGTGCATCCTTTTACACCAAAGGACTGGTTAGCATGGTCATGTTACAGTAACTATCTCCTTTTGGTAATCCCAGTTTGCAGTGTTTGGAAACAGCCTGTTTGCCTTAAGGGCTCCGATTTGTGTGTTCTCTTCTGTTACTTGTTTTTAGCTTATGCATCTAGAAGCAAAGGTTTGAGGGTTTAGTCCCTTGCTTTCTGAATAGGGCAGAGTTGTAGCTCTACAGCCAGTCTAAATTTCAGGCTATCTTTGTATTTGGACAGGTTATTGTAGGATGACAGGTTACTGCACGTCAGCTGATCTGTGGTATCTGATTCACGGTAATTGTTCATGTGTATGCTCTTAGCCTGTGGCAAATGGAAGGTAATTTGAGTTAGCTTGACCCTCTTTCATTACACTCTTTCAAGGCACTCCCTTGTCCATGTGGATTGTTAGACCTGCTGGAGTGCCTTGGCTAAAACAATAATGCAGTTTCTGTCCCCAAGCTAGTTTGGGTGTATCTATACAACAGTGAGATGAGGGCTTCGCCACAGTTTCCTGTATTATTGTTGTTTTGAGACCATACCTTGCTGAAGGAGTGAATACTACAAAGATGCTACCCTGAAAATCTGTCAGATGTTATAACTACCAGGTACGTTTTTCTTTAGCAAAACTTAAAAAAGCTTTATTAGTGCATTTTAAAAAAAAAAAAAAAAAGTTGTTTATTTCACAGTATCTTGGTATACTTGTTTCTTGTGTCTAAAGAAGTAGGTTTTACTTCAAGTTCTTTCAGAACATGCTTGGTAATTGAAATTATTCTAATGCTACAGTAATGCTTTTGGATGTTCTGATTCAAAACCCACTGAAATCCTGGCTAGCTCAAAGATTCGCATTGACCACAAATGGCACTTGACTTTGATCTGAAATGACATGAAAGGTAAAACAATTGATTATAGTGCTTAGTTCTTATTTGAAATTTGATTTTGAAACAGTAAATACATAGCTATCCAGTCTGGTTCATCAATAATTATTGAAAATCTAAAATACTACTTAAATGCATGTGGAAGAGTACTTCTCAGTAGTTGGATATTACCATCCTGTCTTGCTGCCTTACTGAATCTCTAAGGCTCCCAAAGAGAAACTCAGAACTGCCTCTTGAATCTACCTCATTTCCCCTTCTCCCACAGATGAATCTGGTTAGTTAATTACTGCACTACTGATCCTGTGTGTATATGACAAATAAATAAAGCTTCCTCCCCGCTTTTCATTCTTATTTGGCCAGTGAGAGTTTTCTAGGAGGTATTTGGTATATTTACAGTTCCCAAGCTTCTCGTACTTGGGAAAGTGAGTGGAAAAGTGTGACTTTTTTTTCTTTACCTGGAAGATGGTCGTCTTGAGACATAGGCCTTGGTGCAGACTTGCTGTAGTCCTCTGAGAAATAAATAGTTGTGAAAGTTTGTCAGCATACTTTTAGAGAAAAATTTGTGCTGCAGAAGCATAGGAAAAATTCTGATTCTAATAATTTTTCTAAGAGCTGAGGACCAAATGGGTACTTTTTGGCTAAATAAGCCTTTCCTGACTATTGGGAAAGCAAGAGACCAGAAAGATGACCCAAATGTTCTTGGGTCATCAGTTTAAATTGTGTGTAGAAGCTGTTCAAATTAATGTTTGCTATTTCCTTAAGTTGTTCCTGTCTTGAAGGAAGAAGGACAGCAACTTTGTTTAGGTGGTTATATTAGTCTTTGGCAAGATATGAAGCTTCACCTTTCTCTGAAGATGGTAAGATCTGTGACCATCTTTTTTGGCAGAAAGGTTCTGTCCCTTCAACAGTTGTTGAAGATCAGTTATTCAAAATAAACCAGAATTTAGACTGGAATTTGACTGCTCTGTTTTGACCTGTATTGACTGCAAGTGCCTAAGTCGAGAGCATGGATAGGGGCAGGAGATGGCTGAGCTCCACTGTTTTTGACCTTGGAAGTCTGAAGGTCTAGGGTGGTTGCAGTATACGAAAATGAGTAGCAGGTTTTCTATCACAGAAGAACCATTTTATTCAGATCCATTTGGAGATTCCTTTCTGGCTCCCGTTTTTAACTCTCTGAAAAGCTATATAGTAATTGAGCCTCTAAGGCACATGCTTCAGACTGTTTTTGAGAGAACCTCCTTCAACACAAGTTATGCAGTCGTTTAGCTAGCTATGCATCGGTGGGAAGGCAGGAGATAAATGCTTTGGGCTACTGTTGCTGTCTGGATGATGAGAAGAAGAATGGGTGTGATTGTGATAATGGGTAATATCTGAATGACTTCAGGTGGCCTTTGATAATGAGTTTAGACTCTTTCATACTGTGCCAAACTTCTTAGCAGCAGCTGCTTGTGATCAACAATCTGATGATACACTTGAGAGTATCAGTATGGATGCTTGCTATTGTCAAATTTTACCTTAATTTAAAAGGTTTAAGTAACTGAAAAAGGCATACCTGAGTAGGGGTTCAGTGAGTGTCTAATGAAGCTCTGTTCTGGTGACAAAGTTGTCATAGTATGTAGATGCGATGCTGGACTTCCCATTTTGTCTAAGTAACGTTTGAACAATGTTATTGGAGCTTGTTGTCAATTGGAGCTTGTTGTTGTTAAGTGTTAACAGGAAATAATGTTTTCTGACAGCTCTGCCTCATCTAAACCTATTTTTGAAATGCCAGAGAAGAAGAAGAGGAGAACTTATTCCGATTTTCAGTTACAGTCAAAATAACCTTAATAGGTAATTTTAAAGGAAAACATATTGGTCATGCTAATGTTGAAATAAGCACTTTATCTTTTAGGGGCTTCTTGCTTTAGTATAGCTATTAGCTATAGTTTCCATAATTGGGCTGAAAATAAAAAGTGAGGATAAAGGAAATGTCCACATTTTCAGAAAACATAAGTTAATGTGGGGGAAAAAGAAGAATGCAAAATTAATTTGAAACAAAATTTTATTTGAAATTTTCAATATTGATATTATCTGGTAGTCCAGTTTAAGATCAGTTTTCACATTAACTTACTTAATGAATTTTTCAGCCTATGTTTTTCTGGATAATTTTTTCAAGGAACTGAGTATTTGAGCATGCACTCTGCTGTGGGTTGCTCTTACATTGATTAATACAGCAGAAGGTAAAAATAGGTAGTATATGGAAAATCATGATTTTTAGCTTCTCTATTTGAAAGGCCTACCAAGCAATACCTGCCACCCACTGATGCTGCAAGAGTGGATTCATTACCACGTTCTTGGGTAAATCCCAACAGGGTGACTGCATAGTTCGTTTCATTTATTTCAGTTGTCTTAATGACCAAGATCACAGAGAGTGCTATGAGCTGCCAATGTATTTTACTTGTGTGTGTAAGATTTAGAAATGTTACACAACCGTGTGAAATGAAGAACAGTAGCTGAAACGCTGAGCATGCTGAAATGCTAGTGAGTTGGGCGCAGTGATTTTTCAGACTAAATATACTTTGGGTGCCACCCCAGTGTTTCTTCTTTAGAAGCAAGGTTGGACCCCCAGCATTCATCTGGACTGCCACTATTAGCAAACAGATAGAGTCTGTTTAAGCAGTACTGTAATGGCTGGGGAAGGCAAAAATTTTCAACTGTTTCTGTCACTTGAGTGGTGGAAATAATTACTACTTTCATAATGAACAAGTTTTAAATAGTAAGAAAAACTGAAGAAGTGGTCTGTTTTAGTATCTTTTTGATGTTTTGATGCAGATGTAGTCACTAAAATTATGTGTATGTACTGTGTGTTGAACATTCACTACGATTTTTCTTACTATTTATGTGTAGGGTCCTGTTGGTAGAAAGGTTATATTTTTCAGTAACATAAATACTGTGTGTGCATTATAGTGGCTGGGGGAATTGCTTGAGCCTTGCTAAGTGGGGGTTTTTTGGTGTTTTTTTTTTGTAAGATTTCTGGGATATATATATCTTGTCTTCCCCAAAATTCTTTAGGACTGCATAAGTGGCTGAATATATTACAGATTATTATTCTTAAGTATCCCTTTCTCCAAACCTAGTTGGCAAAATCTCCCCACCTAGATAAAATTTCTGTTAGTGAGAGTCTCTGTAAAAGACTTAATGATCTCAGGGGCTTAAATTAAATAATAAATTACTTTTTTAGTGACTTTTTTTTCTTTTAAGAATAGACTCATATGTATGTGTGCATATCAACTTTTTTTTCTTTAAAGTGAGAGGAGTAAATGAGTGGTTCTTTGTTTCCTCTTTCAGTATTTCTAGTAACAGTAATGCAGTGGGTGGAGTGAGGCTAAGGAGCAGTTTCTAGACCAGAAGGTTTCTGACTTACTGATCTTTTCACAGAAATACTTATTTTTGTATATGCTAAGAGCTTACTTGGGAAAGAGTTGTTCAAGCATTCAGTGATGTAAAAAGATGCTAATAAGTGCACTCAACTTTAATCCTTCCCTACTGCCTGAAGGTCGGGCGTTGGGGTTGTAGTAAATGTGGGGAAATGTCTCTTATCCCACCATTTCTTACAGTGATTCTAGTGATGGCCTAGAGTAATTTCAGGTACTAGTAAAGGATCCCCTTTGTTTTACTAAATGAGAGATTGGTCTTACAGTACTCATGTCTTGTAGACTTTCAGTTGAGTCTGTAGCTGTCCTCCTTGCATACCTGGGATGTAGTGAAGTATCATTGTTCTGACTTGCAGTGGGAAATGAAAGCGTAAAGAAATGACATAACTTGCCCAAAGTCACCAGGGAAGTCTGTAGGCATGGTCTCACTGTTGGTTTAAGCAGTGTAATTGCAGACGGCCACCAAAAGGGATTTTCTGAGTGGTGCTTTGCTTCTTCCTTCCTTTGTTGTTTTTAGCGGCAGAAAACCTGCGCAATCACTGGCCATTGTGTGAGGGAGCTGGTGGAAAAAGGTCTGTGCTCTCCTTTCTGGCAGTATTATACTCTTAAATTGGGTTAACTTTATCATGGAACCACATCAGTGGCAAAGCACAGAGTTGAACGTGATGCTCTTGGGTTCCTGTGGTTGGTAGTCTGGTTTTGAACTATACAGTCTCTCTTGGTACAATACCTGTCTTCTTTCTGGACTTACTTTAGTGCTCAGCTTGTCCCAGCGTAAAAACTGGTTGGTTTAACTGTGAGTTACTGCTCTTGGTTGTCATTTGTCCTGTGCTCTCAGCTGATTCCTGTTCAAGTCAAGGATCACTGAATGGCTCAAAATACAGTGGCGGTGGTGCTTTAATCTTTCAGGGCAGCATATTAAGGTAAACGGGAATTGCAGTTGGCTGGCTTAATTATGCTAGGCTGAAAACTGGAGCCGCTGTTGAATTGCCACGTGAGCTGCATGGCCATCTGTCATTGGGGCAACAACTTGTATTCTAAGGGGCAGCTGGCAGGGTTGAGCCAGCTTCAGCTGGCAGAATTTTTTTTCTTAATTTGCCACTGTGTGTCAGTCATCAACCCTCATTTGTGGGTAAAGAAGAGAGTAGGGGTTGCCTTAATTGTTTGTGCAATTCACTTAAAAAATCCCAAGAGGAACAGTGGGCATTTCTGTGAGAATAAATTACGTTTGCATAACCTGCGTTCTGTGTCCTTACAGACTATTTCTTGTGGTTTTGAGATAGAACAATAACGTGACAGTTGTGAACCCATAGGTGTGCCTGTGGGTGTGCCGAACCATACATGTGGCACAAGAAAATTATTTTCTTACTAAAATGCAGTGTTATATTGTGAAAGCACAAATACCGAAGGGAATATGTCAAGAGACAATCTCAGAAAGGATCACGTGGAAGATTCAAACATTTAGATTTTGTACTAGTTCTTTAGAAACTTAATCTTACAGGTGGCTCCCGAGTAAGGACGTGGGAACTCTTAATGGTATTGATCATATGGACACATTGTTGTGAGCAGAGAAAGGGGACAAAAAAAGAAACCCCACCACTAAACATCATTTTATCTGAGGAAGACTGCATGGGTTTATGGAAGGTAATTGTTGGGAAAACAAGTAGTTGGAGAAAACATTTGCAGTTGGCAGTCAAACAATATATGGCTTTTAATTTGAAATGCTTTGAATATTTTTATCAGAAGAGGGGGTACCGTTCCCTCTCTTTTTGTTTGGTTGGCTTTTTTGGTTTTGTCTTTTCAAGACCAGGAATGAGTTGATAGTTCACTTGTTTCAGGAAGACCAGGATAGCATTTTACATTAACTCTTGCATAAAGTCTGACTGCTATTGCGTGTTCATCCCATACAGCCAGCTGATATGCTGGGGGTAGAGGGCAGGAAACAGCAAAACTTCAATAATGGATTCTTAGTCCTCAGTCATAATCTGGACTGGTGCAGATGATATTCTGCTCCAATTTAAATCTGCTGCTGACTGCTCTAAAAGGACTTTTATACAGATGATGATAGCTGGCATACATGTGCTCTGTCCACTTCTTCCCACTTTCTAGCACATCCAGTGGATCAGAGATGATCAAAGGGAGTATGTGCAACATGAATTTAGTGACTTTGTGCTGGTAAGAGACAGAATCTATCTCTGTGTTGATTGTGCCTTTCCAATGTTTAGAAATAATTGGTAGGGCACCTAGGTTAAGGTTGGAGCCTTATGAACATGCAGTAGGACATGTCTGAAGCATCTCTTCATTGCTACATGTAGCTCAGAGAACAGTCTGGAATTAAAATTTTCAGTAGAGCTGTTCTACTAAATTATGTCATTTGCTAGGCAAAACCAAATTTTTGATGCGAAAGTTTTTTTTTTGCTTTCAGATACAGTGGAAGCATTTATCTTTAATAATTGCTTCAGATTTCCAGGAAATTATATTTAGTTCTCTGTACTTTTCAATCTGAAAAACATACTTGATTTAAAAAAAAAAAAAATCATGACTTGGAATAAAAAGTTACAATTGTAAGTACCAGAAAGGGCACTGACAAACTATTGTACTCATTTGTACTGGCAAAAGGAAGTTCAGTGGCACTTTCAAAATTAATTCCAGTGTAATTGTTTCTGATAAAGGATTTGCCTGATACTGTCTGTGTTTTGAGATGTTCAAGTCCATGACTTCGCTGCCTTGATTTTGATCTTTACTCTGGCACCATGCTTCCTAATAGATACATTAGAGACAGCTTTATGTTGGCAGCCATGCTGTCTTGTCTGAGGCTATCCCCTTGCTGGGGGGGAGAGGCTGTGGAGTCCAGGTATGACTTTTTTTT
>VZTL01039457.1:13644-24914 GCA_013400535.1 Scopus umbretta
GGGGTCCGGGTTTTGTTTTTTTTTTTTTTTTTTCTTTTTAAGGTTTTTAACTTGTGTTTTGATACACATTGGTCTCCTGTCTCCAATGTCATTTGTGGTGATGAGTGGGGAGAATGTGGTGGTGGTGGTATGACTTTTTCCTTTCCTCCTTTTTAAATTTGAGTCTCTTTATTGGGAATCCAGAACTCTTATGTATTTACAGTGAGCAACTAGTTCACAGTAAGGTTTAGCTTTAGAAGATGAAACTTCATTTTGAACTGCTCTGTACTCAAGATGTCTGCAGCTCTGTATTTGTCCACTAAGGGCACAAACCAGATCTTTTTTGGCATTTGTCTCATTGTCAATTTTTTTGCTGTATTGGTTCTAGAAGGTTTTTCCCTCTGTATGATTTTCTTCCATTCCCAACACTGTCATAGCTGAAGGTTTGCAGATCTCCAGCCACAGTCCATTACTTTTCATAAAGGAAAGCTTCTCTCCTTTCCCATTTGTTTTCTAAAGAACACAAAAGATATTTTTAAAAGGTTTTTTCTTTTGCCTAAAAATCTAAGCTGAAGCAGCCAGACAAGATTTTTGTTTTTGAAATGAATGTGACTTCTTCTTTTATTTTACTTTTTAAGTTTGAGGGCACTAGCTCTCAAGTGTGAAATGTGAACAACAAATTTTTCAAAACCTGTTACGTTATCTCACAGCTTTGCAGTTTGTTTGCAGGAATGCTGACATTTTCTGACTAATAGATGGCATCACATATAGTGTAAATGGTTCTTGTCCTTGGAATACAGAAGAGCTTGCTGCAATGAAGGATAGTTTTAGTCTTTTACCTACCTGCTACTCTTAAAGTCTTGTTAGCATAATACTGTTTTGTGTATGCTTAATTATATGTATTCGATAGTTTACTGCCTGGTAGTAAATCTAGTCTGAGTTCTAAATATGACTTGTACTCTCCCAGTCTAGGTTGTTTAGATCGTTTAATTTTTTTCATTCTGGTAACTGCATTTGACTAGTACGCTTGATCCAGAAAGTACCTAATATGGTATTGCTGTACACTTTACTTAGTACCAGATGGGAGCCTTGATACATGTGAATTGCTTCTCTATATGTTTAATTAAAAGTAATAGGTGTGTATTACTTAAAGGAGCTCTCAGCCTCTTGCCTGTATGCAAGGCGTAGGGTTGCTTGTGGACTGTTTCTCATACATGGTGCCTATGTATGTACTTTGTTGTTGTTGTTGAGTAGTATGGACTGCTATGTTGCCCACATCTCAGTTAAGATATTAGTATGACTTATAGCTGTTACCCAGCACCAGCAGAGCTCTTTCTTTGGGGTGGGAGGGTTGGTGTTGGGAAGAAGGTATGAATAGCAGTTTCTTCAGCTGAAACTATAGGGGAAGTTACTAGAAAATAGGAATTTATAAGTTTGTATCGAGTAATTCCTCTCCTTCCATCCCTCATTCAGGAGAACTGGAGGGTGTACTGAACAAAGAGAAGTGGTATTTCTTTTCCTCCTTACAGAACTTTATTTTTAATTTCAATAGGTGTGGAGGTCAAATATAACTATTTTTTTATTATAACCTAAACTGTGAGTGGTTACTGGTTTTGGTTGGTTTTTTTACTTATTTTCCATTTCCTAATTATTATGTCTGGTATTGGTCTTGCACAAGAATTTAGGTCTCGCTTGCTCCTCGGTAGGAGAGGAAATGTCACAGCACTGGTATTGATGATGGATTACCTTGGCTGCGTTGGGTTGCTTAGCTGGTTGGTATCCTTCCTGTTTCATATCTCCACCCCGCCCCCCTCCATGCTATTGTATTTGGTTTTGTTGTCTTTATTGTTATAGCTTGCTTATTTTTTTTATGTACCAGATGTGCACACTCAAGTAGGTGGGTGAGGATATTTGGAAACGCAAAACTTTGAATACTCCACACAACTGAGGCAGATGACTTTTCTGCTGAAAAAAAGACTTATGGTGTCTATTCCCAGCTGTGTCTACAGAGACTAGTCAGTGACTGCAAGGAGGGAGAGGTATATAATTTTGCAATTAAGGGTAGTAGGAGTAGAGGAGGATCAAGAGCAGGTAAGTGTGCTGACACAGGGCAGGTATCTTGTCCTGCAGCCTCTTTTGGTTCTAGAAACTGAACGACCAAATGTAGGAACGTCAACCTCACTCGGAGAAGTCTGCTTTGTGGTCAAAAAGTGGAGGTAACTTAGTGGTTGGGTGCATCTTAGTGGGGGACAGAGATGCAAATACAGTTTGGTGAAGAAGAAAAGGCAGAGAAGATCTTAGTAGTGGTTTATATTGTTGTTCCTGATGGGTGGGTGAAGGCTAAATACATCAAGCTTCCATGAGGAGTTGAGGGGAGGGAATCTTAGAAATGGGTGGATGAATCTGGAGTATGTTTATTTCTTTGCCTAAATGGTTATAAAAGCAAATCATGTTTAAAGAGGTAGCATATACTGGAGAATTGTGCTGTGAAGGCTTCATCCTCTTATTTGTGCTTTATGTCTTAAACTCTTTGAAATGTTTGGGAACCAGCTACAGCTGCTGTGGCTAGTCACTTTGGGTACAGATTCGTAGGTTTGGTATCCTCCTTTGCTGCCTCCCACGGCTTTTTCTGCAAGTGAAATTTGTAGACCAAAACACTGAAACCTCAAATTTTACTGAAGCTTTGCATTATCTATAATCTTGTCTATATTAATAAATTTGTACTGATACCTTTTTTAAAGATCAGATGGAAAAAATACTTCAAATTTCTAAAGCAAAGGACAGGTTGCTTCTCACAGCTTTCTGTTAGGGTATGTGAGGAGAAAGTAAGCAAAAGATGAAGAAAATGTGACAGAGGCAAGATGGTAGTGGAATTCTTTGTTTTTCATGTTGCAAAAAAATGAAGAGTCTTCTGGAGAGGAATTTATGTTTTTTTGTAAATTAATACTAGCCATCCCTCCTTAACAGAGGTAGAAAGTTCTTAGAAGAAATACTTGTTCCTACTAATACACTAGTTTTTGAAGTTTGGAACAACAACAAAAAAAACCCCAGTAATCAACTAAGCCCCAGAAAGCTAACCCAAATGGCATGTTTATAGCATCTGGATAGAGGATGGATATTGATATATGTAGAGGAAAAATAGAGTAAAGATTGCTGTAGAAAACAGCAATCTGGATTTAACCTCAGAATGATGCAGGGACATGATGCATGCTGAATGTTAATATTTTAAAGAATTATTCTTAAAATCTGTATTCTTTGTAAAATAGTCATAAAAATTAGGTGTGAACAAATGACTTCGGTAACTGTAGTGGCATTTTTAATATAAAATGTTTATTTGTTCAGTCTATAGAATATGAACAGTTTGTTTTTTAAATTAGCCGTAGTTTGAGAATAAATACTTCAAGAATTCAATCTGACAATCTGACAGTTGTTTAGTTTTCATCTTAAGACAATTTTTGTGGCTATGTTGAGCATGAATATAACAGAGATGGCTGATATTCCATGTGTTTTAATCAAAGTACAGGGGGAAACATGGCAAAGCTCAATTGCTGAAAACTATGCTTGATACATATTAGGAATATCCCAGTTTCGCTAGTGGAAAAACAAACAATGAACAGAGATCTAAGGATGCTGTTCTGGATGGAGTATAATTAATAGTTGACAAGTACTGTATATTTTAGTTCAGTGGAGGAAAACATCCACTTATTTAGTAGGCTGGATTTAACTGTGTTCATGACCCATGTGGTGTACTTCGAGTGCACGAAATATATTTTACTTGCTAAAAATGTTTCGGATGCTCGTGACTTAAGAACAATTCATGAAGGTTTGTTTTGAGTATTCAGCGATACTGAATCCGATTGTGGCTATGCTAGCGCTTCAATTAGAACGTAACGGACTGGATGAATGTAGTTGTGTAATGGGGGGCTTTTTATGCTTCAAATGGACAGTGTCCTGTATTTTCTGCATGCGTAAGACTTGAAACTTACTGTGATCTGTTGTACTGAGGTTGCACTCGATACTCTCAGTATGCTCTGATAGGCTCGGTCTGCCGCGAAGGTGGAGGTGGCAAATGGAGTGGCTGTATAAAAGATAGTGTCATCAGTCTGTGGATGCTTTGCATGCAAGGTTTTACTCTAGGAAGACTTAGACACTCTAGAGAGGCTCTCTTTGAGGTGAAGATGCTAGATAGTCAATAAAAACCTCTTGTCTCTAGAAGTGATGGTTGGTACTGGATTGGGGCTGAATTGTTGGCATTGACCTGTGTTCCCTGAAGCACTGCAGTTCTTCATCTTCAGGATCAAATTATGCAGGAAAGGTGAAAGGACAGGAGCAGAATGAAGCTGTGACTCTTCTCAGTATTTAAGATTCTTTCTCTTTTGCTATCTAGGATCTGTATGCACACATGCATTCTGTGACAGAAGTATTGAACTTTACTCCACCAAAGACAGAACCTCCTGTAAGTCCTTTGAGAGTCTGAGGTATAAAGTGATAGGTTTTTGTTTGGTGTGTTTTGTGGTGGGTTTTTTCTGGTGGTGTGGGTTTGTTTTTGTTTGGTTTTTTTTTTTTTTTTTCCTGAAAATGTTTCTGGAAAATTTTTTTAATACTTTGAAAACATATCTGAGAGGTGTCTGTTAATGGAAATCAATCTCAGTGGTGAGTCTCTGTTTTGTTTACTTGTTCATTTCTGGTTATAACTGGACACTTCCAACTACTGTAGTATTTCCCAGAATATCACTGTAAATAGTGCAGTGTATCTGTCTGCTACTAGTGTACATCGTGCCTATCAACTGGAAATAAGATTCATTCCATCATAGTTCAAGCTCTGGCCTGTTTCTCATCTTGTGCCAGTATCAGAAATCCACACAGCACTGACATGAAATAATTCCCTGACTGTTAAATATTACACTTCAAAGATAGCAGCCTGATTTGATGTCAGGCTTCATAGTTTTTTCAATCATGGTTTGACTGATGCACCAAAATTTCTTTGTGCTCCTTACTTGTTAGTCATCAATGGTGGCATATGCTCTGACATCTAGGGAAAAAAAAATAGTCAGCCAGCTACTGTACAATGACATGGTTCTAAAAGGTGTAATCTGTATTTCAAAGTAGCCTGCCTTCTAGCCCTGCTGGCTGGAAGCCTTAGGTTTCACAGGGTTTGAATAATGCCCACTTGTCTAGCCCTCACTTGGGAGCATAAAGAAGCCGTGGGCTGTGTATTTTCTTCACAAGTTTAACTGTTGCCCGTTGCAGGTGGTGTGTTTCTGAAACACGTGCATGTTCAGTAAAGAAAAATGTGGGATAAATGTGGTTAATGAAATTAAAGACTCTTGGTACAGAATTGATCTCCTAAGTATTAGCACAAGGTAAAGTAATTCAGAGCAAACATTGGAAACTGTAAATCACTAGATACTCCCTTATTGTCACCAGCAGTTTTCGGTGGTATTGAGATTCAAAGGAGTTCGTAGAAAACACTTATTCTATTCCTGCTGTAAAGCAGTGATTGTCTGAAAGAAGCAGCAGTTGAAATAATATAAGCAGCAACGTCTTTTAAACCCTCCCTGCCTGCTTTTGGAAACATTCATAATTTATGTGCTCATGAATTGGGTCGAGTGTCTCGAGATGGCAGCAGCCAGTTCTGGATTGGCTCCATCGGTTTCAACCAAGTCTTTGAGAGCAGAGTTCTTAAACTATGTGGCCATCATCCCAGATGATCAACTAGGAGAAGAGATGGCCGTAAGCAAGCCAGCAGGGACAGAGAGACATGAACGCTGTTCACATAACCCCCAAACACCACACAGTCAATATACAGGTATAAGCCTGCATGAAAACAAACTCAACGTGATTACTTTTTGTGTCTTGCCTTCTCCTGTTCTTGTCTTGCTTGCAGCCATGTCCACAAGCTTTTCAGGGTAAGTTTGGGTTTTCTCCCCCTACTTTAAGTTTTTGAATTGACTAACTTGGCTGTGTCTCCAGGTGCTACTGCAAATTAATAACAGTGGAACAATTGAGTAGTTTACAGGTGTCAGATTGGTAAATTCAGAACAGGTGAAACTGTGACAGGATGACTTAGTGAAGGAAACTGAAGCTGAGATGAAGACTACAACGACTGACAGAAAAGAGGGCCAGGAAAATAAATTCAATTTGCTGATGTTATATAACCATCTTAGTGCAGCCTGTAGATTCATTAGTTTGAGAACATACTTTGTAAGGCAGAGTGATTGCGTGTGGCTTCACTTCTAGCAAAGTGACTGTAATTTAGAGTGAAGGTGTAGGAGGTTGAATATATTATTACTCTGGTTTTCTAGCTGGTGTGATCTTGTCTAACAGGTGAGTTTTTCAATGTTCAGCCAGCATGTGTTCTAGCATACTTCAATTTACAGTTGCAAAGATACTTGAAACCATGAATTGGTGCTAGTAGCACTTTTTGATTATTTTTATTTTTTATTTTATTTTGTTTAAACGCTGAGAGCCTAAAACAATAAAATGGAAAAAAAAACTGAATAATCTCTTTTTGTACCAGGAGGATATCTGCAGATTTGTACAAAGATGGTGTAGAGTAGTAGTGCAAGTACTTCATTCCAGATGAAAGATACAGGGGCAGAAAAAGGTAGTATTTTGAAGATCACCCTTAAGTAGGTGGTACTTGTAAGTCAAGTACATCATCTGTCCTGGCACAAAACCAGAAATGACTGGAAGAGCACAAGATGGGATAGGAAGAGAACAGAGCTTGCTGCAGTTACCTGTGGTGGACGCCCATCCTTCCTGAGCTGCAGGAGAGCCCAGCATGCGCAGCCCAGGGGTCCGTGCGTGGCGGGACTGGGAGCCGCTGCTGGGGTCGCTGTGCCCGAGAGGCCTGTACTCTGCTGAACAGAGGTGGGAGGTCACCGCTGCTCTGTTCCTGCCCTAGCACTTCATTTTGAAATCTTAATTTTCTTAAGTGAGAGCTCTTGGATGTCGTGGACTTCGTCTCGCTTTCTTTCTCAACTCTAGCAGTAAGGGATAAATCTTTTCCTCTACCTCTGTAATCAAAGCTTTTATTTTTTGTTATAACACAAGTTTGAGCAGTGTAAATGGGATCATGTGGTCCGGCAGCAGTTTGTTCATTGCTGCGTGGCTGTCCTCGCGCCCACCTTCCAGGGTGAATACAAATATCTCTTTACCTTTTGGAAAAGTCTTTAATGTGGAAAGGTGAAGAGGGAAACAGCTTGAGTCCTCCTGTTTAAAACTTC
Organism: Scopus umbretta; assembly: GCA_013400535.1. NCBI lineage: Eukaryota > Metazoa > Chordata > Aves > Pelecaniformes > Scopidae > Scopus > Scopus umbretta. Next base: position 20,853 of record VZTL01039457.1, read on the forward strand.
TGCAGATCACCTTTGAGATTGACATCTTCTGTATTTTTTTTCTGTAGCTAGAATTAAAGAAATCGAAAGTAATGTTTTGATCAGTTACTCATCAGCATTCAATTTTGTAAAAAGGTTGCTACCACTGTAAAACAGCTTTTTGTTACAAATACCTCATTAGTTGCTAGCCCTCTAGCTGTTTTCTTATTAAATAAACATAGTGTGTTTGTAAAGGCTTGGTGACGTTTCACTTGTCAAGTGTGTAGAACTACCCTATGATGTTTTACAACCTAACCCCTGGTCAGAATGCTTGGTAATGGTACGGGGTTTTTTTTCCCTCAATCCTTTGAACCAGGAAGGTGATGAAATGAAACTGTCTTAACAGTTGGGAAGGAATGAGGTAATATATATGTTATGGAAATCTAAGAGAAGGGAGTTTCTATAAATGCAGAACACTTTAACAAGTTATATTTTAGTACTTTTAATCAAATCTTTAAATTACTGTGCTGAGGATGATTTGATTTAACCTAAAATACTCTTCTTATTCCTTCATAATGTTTTTTTTGCTGACAAAATACATTTTGATACAGATTCTTCAAGTGCTTAACATAGTAAAACTTTCCCATGTAGAAAATTTCTGTGCTAATATAACAGTGCAAGCTGTGTAGCTTTATATGCGTATGGTTGAAAACGCTGTGGTCTGTCTTGCTCTCTTAATGTTGCGATATCTGGGATTTCTGGATGTGTGGAGTACTCAGCAGACTGAAAATGGGCTGAGGTTTTCGAGATGCTAATGTACTACCAATTTATGTTTTATAACAAAGCAGTCCTTGGGTAAAAGCAGTTGGATTGGAGCTTCAGTGTACTAGTGAGGCCATGTAATAGGCAATCTAGAGGGTGAATACTGAAAGTCTTGGTACGCTCAGCAGGAGTGAGAGAGCTGTTACCTGCCTGATGAGAATGCTGGAGTCAAGCAATGAAAGAATCATTCTCTGATGGCGCCTTCTCACTTTGCTGACTACGTGGGGAGTCTGGGCTCCTAACTTAGGTCATCCTTCAAAAATGGATGGAACAGCCTTTTGAGCTGATCTTTTGCTTATTATTATCTTGTTTTAGCTCAAGTCAGCCATATTGGCAAAGCCATGGCTGCCTTAGAAAAGGCTCGCAGAGTTTGGAGGCTCCACAAACTTTCCAGGTAACCTGTGCCAGTACTCAATCACCCTCATGGTTAAAAAAAAAAAAGTCTCCTTATGTTTAGATGGAAATTTTCTTTTTAATGTAATGCCCTTCCAGTGCTTGAATGCTTTCTCACCTTATTTGTGTAGAGCTGTAAGCTAAGTGAACTTTTGCAGTGCTTTGGGCCAAAGAAGTCTTTGTTTTTGTTTTAAGTAGTATTCAAGCGTTATGTCCTCCAGAAGACATAATTATCTATAAGATCATTTGGCTAACAAACCTTCAGATAAGTTCTGTATGACATCTGTGTTGTTGTTAATATGATGTTCCTTCTTAATACTCTTTATTCCTGCAACCTTTTAAGGATGTAGTCAGATGACCTAAAAACCACAATAAATTAATACTATGAACTGGCAGCCCTCCTCAACTGAGGTATTGTGACTGACCTAGTCTGTTGATGTACTAAGTAAAATTAGTTTGGCTAAATGAGGGGTGTTTATCTTTTCTGGTGGATCAGCGTGTTTGGAACTGTTCCAGGGCTGTACACCTGTGGCTCTTAAGATGTATTTTTGTATATATATATCTCTAAACTGTCTGCAGAAGAATGCCTCAACAGCTATGCATATGCAAACAGCTGCATTTCTATTCTGTATGTATTTGTTTAACTTTTCATCAGCGTTAAGAAGTACTGAAAGGGACAGGATCAAACTGCATAGGCTTGTTGGGAATATGGGGGTAGAAGGAGAGCCAGCACTAGTCATGAGGTGGAGGGGAACAACCTCCCCATGGGGCAGCTGCCATGGGAAATCTTGACATCTACTCAGTCTTTTTCCTTTTTTTTTTTTTTTTTTCCCCCTAGTCTTTCTCTGGGGAAAGAAAAATCAGGAAATGGAGGTAAAATAATCAGAAAAGGAGTTTAATGATTCGGGTTTTTTCTGTGTATGGTTTTGTCCACTGACTCTTCAAAGTGTCTTGGTCTCTAAATACCCTGCTTTGTGTATATGCCTGAGAGAAAATACATGAAGCAGATGGATAGTGATGGAACTATCCAGACATGAAAGGAGAAGTTGCATATTAAGATGGTCAGTTTTCTAGATAATATTTAAATTTTTGGCATGATGATAAAGAACATTTCTTCTTCCTCTTAAAGCCTCTTTAGGTCCTTGTGGTCTTCTAGCATAAGGGTTATTTCTGATGACACTTTCAATCTGTTTTTAGTGGCTCACAACACAGGATTACTGTGTGTAGTGACGGGCTTTGAGCGTCTGGAAGGGCCTGTGTTACTGGGCTCTGTCTCCAGCCATACCCTTCCCCATTACTTTTTGTCGCATATGTTCAAATAATTTTTACAGTTAATGCACATTATTTTAAAATAGTTTTTCAAATAGAAATTTACCATACTGAGGCATGACAAACTATAGGGAGTTTGTAGGAAGTGTGGTGGGTCACGACTTCAAAGTGGATGCGGAATAAATGACAAAGAGCCATTCTATCTGGTCTTAAAATGGAGGAATATCCAGAAGTATGTAAACTAAACAAAATGGGAGTTCAGGTGTGTGAGAAGGAGGACCTCTTTAAGAAGAGGCAAAGTTCAGGATTCTGCCGTAGGTATACAGGAAGACTGGACATATAAGAATCAGTGGAGGGAGGAAAAACAACCCTGCTGAAAACTTTAAGCACTTCTGGGTATTTTATACAATACAAAAATTAGTAGTTCCTCTCTGTTTTTTTCTCTCTTATGCTTGCTCGGGTAACTGAGCTTACACTGCCTGTTTGAACTTTATTCTTAACAACATTAAGACAATAAACTTGAAATGCAAATAGCAAGCATCTCCTTTATTTGGGGGGGGCGGGGGTGAAATCTAAAAGGCCCTTTTTTTTTTTCCTAGATGGTGTTTCCAAATTGTTTAGTCTAACAGTGCTTTAGTCAAATTGGGACCATGAGAGATGCAGAGAAAAGAAGCTAGGTTTTTTAGTGTGATGTGGTTTTTATTTTTTTAATGAAATTGTCAGTAGTTGAAAATAGTTCATCAAGGTACAGGGCATCATCTGCAGTTTTAAACTTGAAAGCATTCACTGCAAAAACATCTCAATTTGGAAACTCTTAAATTAAGCTGCCATTACACTTTACTTCAGAATTTCTCTGGGGAAAAAAACAAAAATGAATCTGCAGTTAGTGTAACTCGTTGCTAAAAGACGTAACTACAAAACCAGCCAAATATACTGTTGTTTGGTGGAGGGGTTGTGTTCGTGGGGTTGTTTTTTTTTTTTCTTCTTTTGCCCTTCATCACCCCCTCACCCTCCCCACCTTAGCAGTTGCAGCTGCTGGTGTTTTAGTCTCTAAAGTTTTACTTCAGAGGTCCTGTGTCAAAATCAGTTTTATTATGTATTAAAAATGTATTTTTTTCTGAAGTTCAAATACACTTAAATATATGTATAAAACCATGTGTTAGAGCTACTAACAATGTGAGATGACAGTGTTAATACAAAATACTAATGGAAATGTAATAGCTACTTAGAAAAAGCTTTTAGAAGTTCATTGATGCAGCATTTCATGCATGATACTGCTTTTAATGGTAAAAATACACAATCCTTCTGCATCTGACAGTGTGTTTCCATTGCAGTCGAAAACAGGGGAAAGTTAAAACTAGGTGAGCATTGTAGAGTAGTTGGTTATGAAGTGCTGTGGAAAGGGCTGCATAACTAATGTGTATAGAATTTACAGAGAGTGTTTAGGTTTAAAAAAAGAAGTCTGTGTCTTTAAAAATAAACATGGTTTAAAAAAAGTTCTGTGTAGAGGGAGAGAAAACAAACAGCAAACGTAGAAACTTGGATTAATGTATCAAAACTATGCCATTTGGTTTTCTAATTAAAAATTGGGGTGTACTTTTTTTTACTTTTTTTTTTTTT
>VZTL01039467.1:0-34361 GCA_013400535.1 Scopus umbretta
TATTTTCTTTTTCTTTTTGAGAAAATAAAAATCTGCTATGAAAGCATTCTGCAATATTTTTTTACCATGGGCATACCTACTGTCTTGATATTATGTCTTCTCATTTGAACGGCATTTGTTTTCCATAGCAAGGTTAGAGTTTGGTCCATTGGCTGCCACTTTGCTTTTGTTTTTTAGTACATTTAACACCCAGTCAGAACTAATTAAACATATTCCTTTTGATTTGTGGAAAAGGCCATTCTCTCTGAGACAAAAAAAAAAAACCCTTCTCTTCCCCTAAGTTGGGATTTTTGCTGGCTCTTTAAAAGATGTCAGCTGAGGTCTCCCAGGGATGCTCATTCCAAGGGCGTGCAGTCAGTTGCCCTCGAAAATAGCACTTGATTGCTCTCTCTTGGCCGAGTCTGAAGTGAGCGCAGTTTTGATAAAAACGCCAGAGCCACTTCTGGTTGGCCAGCATGACCTGAGTCATTAGTTAAGAAACACGATTTTTCCGAAGGAGAAACAGTGAGAGGGACCAGAACCTGATTTCTGGTGCAGGGTCCCGAGTTTGGCTGAGGTTGCAAACCTGCCTGCAGGCAGTCCCGCATCTTCGCCTGCCCTCTGCGCACCTCAGCCTCTGCCCATCACGGCGGGGGCTCCCCGGGCGGCCCCGCGTGCCTGTGGAGGACGCCCTTCCCTCAAATTACCCGTCTGGTCTGATGCTGAATGGTCCTCCCTGCTCTGCAACGGCAAGGAATGCCAAAGCCTTTCCCAACATCACTTCTGCTTTCTGAGCTCCTTTGTTCCCTGCTGCCTGTGGTGAGCGCAGGAGGTGTGAGGCTGCGTGGAAATTGCTGCTACTAGACAAGAGAGACATAAAGTACACCCACCAAGTCTCCAAAATCATTGATCTGATGAAAGATTTTTCATTCCTGCTGTGGCTAAGAATGCACTATCTGTTCTGTAATGAGCCCCCTTTTTTTTTTTGCTTTTACCTTATCCTATTTCATCTCTTTTTTTTCTCCCCTTTTCCCTTTATTGGATTCTCTTCTCCCTCTTCTTGTTTTCACTCCCTGCATCTATCTTTTTCTTCTAACACTGGCTGAATGTTTACTTATAACTAAGCAACTGAAGTTAAGCATGGCCACCAGACCCAGAAGAGAGATCTTGAGCTGCAGAAAGAAAACCTATCCTAGGGTCACCACAGACAGGCAGAGGCACACTGTGTTTTCATACCCCACATGTTTTACCATGGCACTCTGTATCTCATCTAGATTATGCCAGCATGGACACCTGCATAGGACAGTTTATGGCAACCCTCTTTTAAATTTGTTTCGTACAATTAAATCCAGGTACTCCATCACTTCAGGGCGCAATAGTTTCTGTGAAGCACGAGGCAATATGGAGGACTCAAAAGCCCTTTTCTGTTTAAATATTCCCATTTGGGATGGTACTTTGTCACTCCCTATGGGATGACAGGCCATACAGGGGGGCTCTGAGCTTCCTGTATCTGTGGCAAACACAGTATGTGAATCAATCATGCTTCATCTACATTGGGTCAGAGGATCCAGATTAAAGCCCTGCTGACCATGGCTAATGCAGAGAAGCAATGTGAGCACAAGATATAAACATACGTTCTCCCTTCTGCTTCCAGATCTGTTTTTCTGAGGGTTTCTCTGTGTGTGCTGTAGATGAGAGAACCAGCTGATATCTGTTGCTGTCCTTCAGGCCTGCATGGCCATCTGGGGGACTCACCATGCATGGGTCACAGGTGTCACTTCTGCCACTACTGCTGAAGCAAAGGGTCAGTCCCTCATCATGGGCCCAGACTAACATATTGCAGCAAGGGGCACTGGGTCAGGGGCATGGGGAGCCACCTCACAGACTCTGAATCACCTGCAGACACAGTTTCTCTGCACTAATTCCCATGTCCTACTGATAGCGTGTTCTCACTTGCCACAAAATGTCATGGCCCCTCAATGAACTCATGGTACAATCAGGTTCTTAGAAGACATTTTGGGTCTGCCTGTGTTAAAAGGCAACTGGCAGAGGTGGCTTGTCCCATCAGAAGACCTGGGACTTTGAACAACGGCAAGGGGGGACTTTTCTTCCCCTCCTGCAACCAGTGCTGGTTGCTCTCTGAGTAGATTGGGGTCCAGAAGCACAAGAACAGCTCTTCTCTGGAACTGTGCTTAATCACCGAACTAGGTTAACTAAACATCATGTAGGTAACTATAAACAACTTGGAAGCTTTGCAATTATATCATTGAGATATGCCCCAGCTCATGCTGAAATGATGTTTGCTAGTGATAAAAAGTGAGGATTAAGGATCTGGACTGTTTGACTCTATTCTGGTAACTAAGTATACCATATCCAGTCCCTCCATGCCTTCGCTTACACATCTGCTAGTGGCTGTAGTAACCTCATGACTTCACTGAGCCGCTGACCACAAGGAGCAAGGAGACAGGAGTCATGACTCGCTCCCCATCGCTTCGTCAACAGCTACTGGGCCACAGGAGTTCCTCCACTCTGCGGCGAGAGGAGCAGGACACCAGCTGGTGTCCGATGATTCACATGGCGCAGCAGTGCAATGTGGGATTTAACGGTACACGAAGTGTTTGAGATCCCATGAGGGCAAAGCACTAAGCTGTTATTTTATGATCACACCAAGCTTAAGTCTGGCATTGGTACTGCTCTGATGGAAATGGATTCCCTCACCCGATTTAAATTAAACAAAAAAAAAATCAAATTAAAGAAAAGCAGTTGTATCTGACACCATGGGTGATAAATAGCTTGGCTTGGCAACTGTCACAGAATGACCTTTGCAGGTTGATTCTCAAGATGGTGATTAGTTCTTTTGTTTTGCCATTAGTTGATGGTTCTCACATGAGTGAGGTGTGGTGCAAGTAACACAGCTTTGGTGGTGGGGAGCTTATAAAAGAGAAAAAAGAGGTTTTGGGTTCCCCTAGTCAGACTGACCCTGGCAAAGGCAATAGCACCTTTCTCTGAACTTGCCCCATCAGTGACCTCAGACCTGATCAGAGGGACCACCCTCAACTCTGGATGCGAGGTAAGTTAAATTACATGCTGCTGAATTGTCCTAATACTGCCAACATTTTGGGCAGAAGTTGTAATAATGATAAAAAAGCATCAGTGTAATGGATACCATCATAACTCTGTAACTACAGTTTAGGTTTTGAAAATTACAAATATGTGTTTAAGTAAGGCTAACCAGAAAGTACTAGATGGTGCTTTAACTGTGGCCAGCTGTCTAGTATTTAGAAATTAGAAAAGAATGTTTTTTCCTTCCAAAGTGGAAAAATTGCTGTACATTTGTACATATTGAGCTGGTGACTATTTGTCCAGCTCTACCAGGAAGCATCGGGTTATCTGTTGTATCAATAGATGGCAAAGTACTTTTCAGAACAACTGCACAGAACAAGGAAAAATGGACTCTCTAGCCTTTGACTTACAATGTACTTTACTTCTTATGGATTAGAGTTGTCATCTGCAGCAACTAAATTCATAGTTTTTTTTTAAATCAGATCTCAACAGGTCATGGTAAACTTTGCTTTCTTTAGTAACAGTGAGTTTCATTTTGCCTTGAATTATATGTGTGAGACTTATTTCAGTGATATTTCTTCAAATCATGCAGGCAGTTCTGTTCTTTCCAACTCATCTACCTTTGGCTGCTGATCTCTCTAAATGTTTATGATTATAATTCCTTTTTACTCCTACCCTGAGTAAGCTTCACACCTGACTCCTTGTTCCACCTCCCCCCTTAAGTTTCTTAGACATGGAACAGCTTGGCACATGGAAAGGGTATTTCAGCTCCTGATGTCTGTGTCAGTCAAACTGAAATGAGATATTCTGCCCCCATAAGCCATTGTGTCTGCAGAACTGCTGGCTCCATGTTAGATGAAAACCCAGTGGAGAAGGTTATGTGGATGAGGTGGGCAGATAGATGCAGGAAAGCATCTATGTTAGCAAGCCAAGCAGCAGGCATTAATGCAGTCTGGAAACATGTGGGCTTTCCTGAACTCCTCCTAGGCAAAGGTTATACTGAAATCGTCGGTGGTTCAGGCTTGACTTTGTTTTTGGTGTCTGGCCAAACACAGCTGATAGGCGTGGGTGGCTGAAAGATTGCTCTCATTGAAAAGCATTGACAAAATGAGCTTTTTCTTCCCCAAACCCACAAGATTTCCCAGATCTGCAGACAGTTTACCGAGACAAGGTTAGAGAGGAGCTAAGTATCTTCTGCAGTCCTGAGTTCTGTGCAAAGATCCAGCTTGGCACCCATGTTGCTGATGGGTGCTCACCACCACATGCTAACAAGGCTGCCTTTCGTTGGCTTCTGCAGTCTGCAGTGGGGTATCCTGAGTTGGGAGGGTCCCAAAGAGGTGGTTTAATCCTGCAGAGCCAATCTAAGGGCTTAATGCCCTGTAACACAGTACTGCCACCTGCAGTTCTTGGTCCTTGGCTCCCTCTTTCCTTAAGCTGACTGAAGTCTTTAAAATGACATAAATGCCTCTCCCACCCCAAAAAGCAGGTAGTTCTCTCCTGGTGAGTGGGTGGGAAGCAAAGGTCTACCAAGCAGCAGAGCCAGCTGGTTAAGCATGCAGGCAGGAGGGAGGAGAGGCAGCAGCAGCCTAGGAGACCAGAGACCATGTGGTTCAGCTGCCTCCTAGGGAAACAGTGGCTCCCTGGCACAGCCACCTCTTCAGTCTGAAAACACCTACTGATGGAGCTGCAGGTCTACCTGAAATGCAACTGTCTGAAGTAAAAGAGAGAGGGCTGTTAATCTGTAAGGAGCAGCCTGGACTCTCCAGGGAATTTGGTGAGTTGGCAGCTCATGGTGCCCAGCTGCAGAAGCTCTTCCCCAACAATACCAGTCCTTGTGTATCAGGCCCCTGTGGCCTTCAGCTAGCCCACCCAGTCCTGCCATATTGACCCCAGGCAGACCGGTAAGCAAAAAGAGCCTTGTTTGAATTTGTCCTGCTCCCCTCCATGTAGCTCCAAAACCACATGCTGTGAAGGTGGACTGTCAGTCAGAAATACCACTGTCAGCAAGGACCTGACAGGTGGAATTCAATTGCTTAACCATGGGCTTCTAGTGCCATTTTAATCTCTCAGGGTGTCCAAGACGTCTGTGTGTGGCTTGGGCTATGACAGAGGACTTCCAGGAGACCCACATCCTTCTGGAAGAAGACTAAGACTGGGGGACATCTAGGCTGTCACTAACTGCCTGGATTTCAGCATCTGAACCCCACCCCAGTGCCAGGTCCAGGGCACCCTAAAGCATTGAGCCCTCCTAGGGCCTGCCTGGCAGGGAGACACAGGGTGGGCACAGCCGGCATGGCCAGATTTAAACTGGTGGTGCCCTTTCTCCCTCTGATAGGCAAGAGCTGGCTTTATTCATGCAGGGCTGGATCCAGTCATTGGTGTCAACAGAAATTTTATCACTGAATTCAGCAGAATAAGAGCCAGTACAGCTTCACGCTGATGGGCTTTCGTAACCATTTGTTGACAAGCCACTGTAGAAGGGAAAATGAGGTTTAATCTAGCAGAGATAACAGGAAAATATAGAGTTGTATAGACCAAAAAAAGCTGTTTTCTGTCATCTTGTCATGCTCATCAGAGATGATGAGCAAAAGCAGATGCTATCAGTAGAGGAGGATGTCTATAAGCAATGAAACAAATCTGGAGAAGAAGATTGTTCAGTATTAACTTAGCTAGAAGATGGAAAATGCAGACTGAAAAGAAACTGAAAATGCTCAAAGACCTGACCAAAATGGAAGAACTATATAGGCAGACAGAAAGATGGAACAAGGAGCTGGGGAGAGTTGGAAGTTCATGGTTTTGCTTTTCCCTTTTTATTCTGATTAAAGTAATTTCAGCCCAATGGGTTTACATCTATGTGGTTGAGTGGCTGCCAGATAATATCAGTGTAACTGCTCAGATGAGAGAAGAGCATTTGATTGCTACCTGTATGTAAAACAGGTAAGTTCTTTATAGACCACAAACTCCAGTATATGAATGAAAGGTGGTTCTTATCGGAAAAAGACCTCTGTCTGACAAAAGCTGTGCCCAGGGAGAAGTACCTCTAAGGGTAGCAGAAGTACCTCTGTGTGAAGTACGTCTGAGGGTCTTGTGGGATCCATCTTTGTGGATCTATCAGTAGGAACTAGTAGCAGCAGGCTAGGAAGCTTAAATCCTATTATTTATCTATTATGTATGAAAAAGCAGAGTTAACTTTTTCCCTCATTCACAGGAAGCACGTAGAGATTATGGTTCAGGATGACTTATCGATGGAGCAGGAATGAAACCACTCCATCTTCTTTAAAATCATTCTCTATTGGTCTCTGTTAACTTGCATCTTGTAATTAATTTTTTGTGTAAATGTACTTAAAAATATATATACAAATTTTACAAAAAAAATATAATGAATAGAATAATATAGGAAACCACATAAACTGTGTGCCATAAATAAAGACCACTGATGTGTTGTCAGAGGAAACTGTCATTGAAGGAACTTGATTCTATCAATAATATTTGTTGCCCAGTGAATCTTACCAGAGGGCCAGCAAGGGTCTGTAACTGAATCTCCTTAAAAAGGCTGTTGAACTGAATTCAATTCAATATCAGGGACTTTTTGTGGAAACTGGTGGGAGCTTTAAATGCAAAACTCTAAATCACCCTGTTCTACTCCATTTGACTGGAATTTGAGGATTTCAGTCAAAAAGAGGAGTCTGAAAAAAATAATCTTATTGTATTGACAGATCCCCAGACTGGGAGGGAGGTTGCAGGCTTGATTTGACAGGGAAAGAGAGTTATAAATGCTTGTTTTCCTATCTTTGTTAATGGTGGATGAGAAATGGCTGGAAGTCTAAATGGTTCTCTGTGGTTCTCTGCTCACAGTTCAGATTAAGGTAACAAGGTTCACTTCTGCTCCTGATCGTGAACATTCAGAAAAGTAAATACAAGTGAGGTAAATGCAGTGAGGACAGTGCTCATTTTGAGAGAGAGGATGTCATAACAAAAAAAAAAGATAAAACTTAGCTATAACCAAATTAGCCATGACTAATTTACAATGCTGTGTCAGGGACTATCAGATGCAGATAAGTTCAACAAATCAGCTTCAAACCACAGGTGCCTTGCTCAAGGTTTTAAGTCCCACACATGTGAGATTAAAGGAAATTCAATCATGTAATTATTTGCACTATGTTAAAGAGTTTACATCAGACTTTTTTTTAAGGGGGAGTTTGTAAAAGCAGGTATAGTACAGCCTGTTTACAGGCTAAATATCAACCTGGCAATTATGTTCTGCTTATTTAATTTCCTTTGCAATTCTAATTGCATACACAAGTCTTCTTCCTCCCTGCCCTTTACGGCTATTCAGTACCTGCTGTGCTCTTTGGCATTTCTCTGGAATATCGTGTAAACCACTGTGTCGATATAAACAAGCACTGCTCTGTTCTGTGGCTAGCATTAAACTTAATTCAAGCTCAAACAAGGAGTGCTCAGGTAATTGCAGCCTTGGGTTTGGCTCATAAATACAACATATTAAAATAACTGAGTAGCATCCATGTCTGAACTTACACAGCACATATGTCTTGTACAGACAATACAGTTTTCTTCTCTTCTTCCAATTGCAGTTCATGGCCTGAATTTGCTTTCTGGAAGTCAGTGGAACATTGCCATTAGCTTTGACCAGAGAATTTAATTAATGACTGAACCTCTCTGTCTGCCTCTCTCCCCACTCCCTGTTTTCTTTTTGTTTGATTCTTCTACAGTGCTGATGCATTAGACCTTCTATAACACATCGGTCTTATTTTTTGGTTTACCAAAAAGGACACTCTTGTGGGGGGTGGGGAACTAACAACAAATATTTGATAGGCAGTGTGGGTCTGAAACAGTTTTCCACATGGCCAGATTTCTGAAGGTCTGCAGATGCCTAGTGAGATTGTTGTAAGAGTCAAGAAAGATTAGCTATGTGTCATATTTAGGTATGTTAGTGCTTTTTTTTAATCTAGTCCTTATGTCCTCAAAATCGGGCTGTATAGCATATACTTTCTTATTTGCTAAGGTATGTGCAGAAAGGCATTTTTTTAAACGCCATGCTTTCCTGACTAGAACATGAAAATAAAATATATTGGACTTGGTAGAAAGTAATGTTGTGCTTTCCCACTGCCCACCCTTAAATTTAAACCAGAGATTATATATGCAAAACTTGAAGCAAATTGACAATGGTATTGGCACTTCAACTGGGACTGAGGAATAGAAATGCTGATATCCTATGAGATACCAAGGCAACATGATTCAACTAACTGTAAACCACCTACACAGCAAATAATCACTTGTTAAACAGTGGAAGAAAGTCTACTGATGGAATGACTTGCAGCCTCTTCAGCTCACAGTCAATAAATCTCATTTGAAAAGTAAAACTGCCCACTTATTCCTTCAGCACAAAGTCTGTCATCACCATGCTATATTATTTCTAGCCTTGCACTGCTGACCTATTATTAGTCAAGTTGTATCACCATCCATGACAAAGTTGGTTTGTCAGAAGCCAGTAGGCGGAATTGTCCCAGGTCACTGCGGTGCTAGTTGAGGGAAATAAAAGCCCTTTTCTGTGGGAAGGAAAGAAAGATGAGGGACAGGTCCATGTGATGGGGGGCATCTTGTCTAGCTGCAGCTGGTGACGGATCAGATGTGCATCCTGATATGAGGCTATATGTAACCCAAGATGTTTGGATGCAGTAGGTTACAACTGCCCACTTCATTGTGTTAATGTCTTGAAAAGGTAGGAAGCAGCTCAGCAGGGCTGAGCTTTATCTTCATGCTGCCCTTGGTGTTCTCTATGGTCTTGAGCAAATTGTTTAGGCTTTGTCTACACTAGCAAGCAATGAAGCATAAAAGGATCAGATCTGGAGACTGAAACAGTTGAAGGTAAGGAGCTGATGTTCACCCTCCACAAACACACAAACCTTACAGGGCTTCCCCCTGCCTTGAAAAAAAGTCTAGTCTGATCCACAGTACCAAACATCCATGAGGCTGGAGCACATTAGGAACCCTCTTGGTATACATCTTGATTTAGTTTCATCCAGGGTGAATCCAGATGTTATTCTATGACCTCTCCACTGTATAAACCAAAACATAGTAGGTGGGGACAACCAGGAGATTAGTTTCAGAAGTGCACTAATGGTGCAAACCAAAATGCCAATGCAGATAATGCTTTTACTCCTGCCATCTCATAGGGTTGTTGCTATACTAGGGTCATTTGTGTGACCTGTTTAGCTACTATGATAATGATAGTAGATGCGATAGCATATTTTATTTCAGCATTCACTTGACAATACGTAAGCAAAGATTAAATTATGTTTAGGAGGTGCATAATTAGCAGAGGTTACACTGAAAATGGACAGGAAGGGGGTGGTTCTTCACACAATGGGTAATTAAGTTGTGGGGTTCTTTGCTACAGGATATTGTAGAAATTAAAACTTCACAAGGCTACAAAAGTGGTTACACAGATTCCCAGAAGTAAAATTCAGAGGGATGTTTCTTCAAAAACTTTCCTGTATGTTGGGAACTCTGAGCTGTGAATTGCTGGAGGATCTGAGAGTGTCCTTGGGAAGAATTATGATGTCCCTGCCACAAGCACCCAGTATCGGCTGCTACCAGAGATAGGGTAATGGAGCAAGACATGTTCTAACAATTCTCGAATTGATCACTTCTTTCTTTAACAGGCTTTAGATCTTTCAAATTTAATCATTCAAATAAACATTCAAATAATTTCAAAATAAAAGCATTCAAATAATTTCAATGATTCAGGTTTTGAATTCTTTTTATTTGAAATACATCCCTTTGGAAATGATATTGTGGTTTTCCAGGGAGAGGGAAAGTGGATATTCCTTCTTCCAGAATAGCTGAGGACCTTCTACAGACTCAGTCTTACAATAGTGCCACAAGTCCTCCCCCAAAGCTGGGAAGTGGTCCATGATGGGAAAGGATGCAAACTCTGTTCTCAATGATGTTGCGGTATGAAAACTGAACATTGCTACTTCAGCCTCAACATTTTGGAAACTGAGCATTTGTGTTTTTACACAGAACTATGATTTCCCCAGAACTGAGATGCTTTTTGTGAAATCAAATCTGTTCAGTCCCACCAAAAAACAGGCAAAAATTCCCTTACTGGCTCACGTTGAAGTTTTTAATCTGCCACTGGTAGAAAGCCTCAGTGCATGCATATGGTGCGGTATAAATCTACAACTTGTATGGACACAAGAAGCTAGTGCCACTGCTGGCCAAGCTTGTACTTTTCCATATTCATCAGGGGATCAAATGTTCTGGTGGCTCAGACCAGGTCTGAGAGAGCAGCTCCATAATACTTGGAGGGATTGTATACCCTGTGACAGGTTTCCTTCTGAAAGCCAGTTTGAGAATCTCTTGCTCCTCAGCAGTCTTTCAAACACTGCATGGTGCTTTGGTATCCCATTGCTATGGCTGAGGAACTCTTTAAGCACTTGTGTTGTAAACTGGGTCTTTTACATGGTCTGTATTTAAAACAACAAACAAACAAAAAAAACAACAAACAAACAACAAAAACAACAAAAAACCCCAACAAAAAAACCAAAACACAACACTGCTTTGCTGTGGAAGGTGTTTTAACCCAGGTGCTCTTAGCAGTTCAGTAGATAGGTCATTACCTTAAAAAAAAAACAAAAACAAAAAAACCCCACACAACAAAGCAGCTATAAATAACAGCACATGGGAGTAAAAAAAGAAATCACTCTGCTTTATCATAGAAGTAAACACACAGTTTGGTGTGACTATACTTGTAGTGACTGTAATTCCTTTGTCCAAATTTTGGCCTCAAAGCAAGCAGCCTTCCTCTAGTCACATGCACAGTTATGTTCTCTTTGCAATTCAAAGTATGTGTAGAACCTGGTTGACATTGCAGGAAATACAGTTTAACCCTTTCTCCATAGACTGGGTGAGGTCTGGCACTTTCTTCATTTTGGATCTGTCTGTCCCAAGCCATAAAACTTTTTCTAGGGGGTGGTGATTAGGAAATCCTATCTATAGAAGTGAAGCAGTTTGAGTAGTTCATTTCTGCGGGAAATTCAGAGGCAAGTTAAATCACTTTCTAAAGTTACATGAAAGTGCATTGGTTTTCTTTATCAGAGGTGTATTTATAAGTATGGAGAACACTGCACAGATCAAAAGCACCCTGTGCTGCAAAAAAGGAAATACATGGTAATTGATAGTAAGAGGTGAACTCCTAGCTCCTCTTTTCTGCTTTATAGGAGGAGCTGGCAGTGCAGCCTACCATTACTTCTGCTCAACACTCCCTGTTACATGATCCTCTTTTCAGTGCTAGGATTTTGGCAAAATCTTAGAAAATTTCTGCCCAAACACTGACCTGAGGCATAGTTTTTGTTTCCTAGCCAAAACAAGCCTGATGTTTTCAAGCACGAAGCTGTGGCAAATCAGAGTGACCACAGACCTGAGATGATGGGTGCCAGAAGAGGGGATGAACGTGTATCCTGCTGTGGAGGAGCATATGATGTGCTGCCTGTTGCTAATGAAAAGTCTAAATTTGCAGTTTTCTTGTATTACAGTACACACAGATTTCTCTCCGACTTGTTCGTTTGAGATTTGTTTTGTTTTTTTTTTTCCTGGCATGCTCTCAGGCTGCTGAGTAAGTGCTCTCTAGTTCTCAGGTGCGATGGCCTTTCTGTCAGGCAAGCAACTTCTTCCACCTCCAAGGAAATCTATAAAAATAAAAGAACCAAGAAACTTTTGAAAACCAGCAGCCTGCAAATACTCAGTCAATAGGAATTATGTTAGGCTTCAGCACCTAGCCACTACACCTTTTTAAGCAAGTAGACTTTAGGTGCACATCTGTTATAGGTGAAACCGTCAGATCTCACCAAGGCTCTTTGGTATTGAATCATCTTAAGTTTTCACCAGCAGGTTCACTAGAAGCTTAAATCTCTGCCATGGAGACTGACACCCTAAGGTGTCAATCTGACCTTTGAAATTCCTGCCTCCTGCCTTAGGTCATGAGGGATTCATGGGTCAGTCTTCTCTGCAGCCTCTCGGTTCTCTGGAAAACCCAGTTTGTCAGGTGTGCCAGGCCCTTTTCTTCTCAGGCACCAGACTAGACTAATTACATGCCAGCTCTAGGATAGGCCAAATATTCTGAAGGGAACCTGGTCGTAATTTTTGTACAAACTTTGAACAAAAAGAGGTGGTAAAGAGATAAGAAGAAAACTTAGAATGGAAAATGGGGTTTGAAGGAAAAATTCCTGCAGCAAATGGGGTTAAAATACTGATGAAATTAACTGTTTGTTTTTCAAGAAAGAGCATTTATTTATATAAAATCTCCCAAACCCAAGGCAATTCTCAGTCCCAAAGGTTGTCATGTAATTGTGGTATGGCATTCAAGCTGTTCTGCTGCAAGAGTCTGCCTTCGGCTATATTGCTTGAGAAAGATTAAAGGTATCCTATCTAGCTGCAATGGCTCAGAGCTGTGACAATCATACTGTGGTTAGTTTAGCTTAAGCAATTATATTTTGAAATGGGAATAATGAATTCTGTTCAGAGCTGGAGAAAGCTTTGTGGTGACTTTAATTACTCAGTTCTAGTTGTGTAACTGGATTAAAATGGCATTGCGCTGTACTTGACATCCCAATTTTTCTTCCTTAAACAGTTTTCCGTGTCTTAAGCTGCTTATTTTTTCCTTGTGATAAGATTCAAGATGTCAGTCTGGATGGGTTAGGTATACGTTTCAACAATACCAGGATTACTTTGTTTTGCTTTAGCTTTTATGTTATATTGTTATATAAAATGGAAAATGCCAAAAAAAGTTACTTTAAAACCATAATACATTTTCTTTTTAGCAACAGATTTCTACCAAAAGCAGGATAGTGTTTGTTGTAAAGAGATGCACGTGAAAAGCTGTTTGCAGTTCATGGAAGGAAGTTTGATCTGGTCTGGGAGAAATAAGTGCCATCTATTAGGACTTATCCATCAGCAGTTAGCATATCTCCACACACATCTCCCTTCCAGGATGTTTTACTGGGGCCATTTTCAGTTTGAGGTTTAAATTTTGTGAAATAGAGCTGCGCAGTATGGGCAGAAAATGGCCAAATGCTCAAAGGAGTCAGCAGAAAAAAGTGAGATCTGTAATCTGGAGTAGAGTCCTGGGAGCGCGAGAGGGATGATGCTGTGGCGCCGTTGAGTTCGACTGCTACACTGAAGTGTATGTACCCATACATTTATGCAGTATTTTGTCTCGCCAACATTGCAGGGCATACAAATGAAGGGCAGAAACAAGAGCCAGACTATCTAGCCCAATGCCTTGCAGAGATAATGTTCTTGCAATTAAAGAAATTCACTCTTATTCAGCTAAGGCAGGTAATGGAAACCAGGTTAAGCAGGCCACCATCTCTGCTTGCGGTCTCTGTATTGCAGCTGCTTTCCTGATTTTACCCTTCCTGCTTCCTTACGGCTCCCCCAGCCCCAAGGAGACGTCAGGTCTCCGCTTTGTGTGCGCTGGCTCCTCAGCTTCTGCTTTCCAAGAACGGTACTTCCCTGCACCCTGGGCTGAGTTTACCTAAGCATTTCCCAGGTATCTGCTTACACTCCGTGGTCCGAGGCGCAGAGCTAGACCTTCGGTCTGACCCACAGCCATTGTGTTTGTTGCTGTCTTTGAGCTCCTGAGCTGTCCCTGACAGAAAGTGGGATGTGGATGTGTGAAGAGGGGTTCTTGGCTGGGGATGTGAGGCAGGTTTAGGAGTCTTGGTCCGGCCCAGTTTCTCTAATGAGAAATTTCTCTTGCACACAAAGTGTAGCTAATGCTAGAGTTTTCACTAAACCAAGAGCGGAAAGAATCCTAAAGTCAAAACAAGTCAAGGAACAAAGCTTCCCTTTCTTCTCTGAAGCGTTTAACCCACAGGCCAGTAGATTTAGTTGACAAAAGGGTTGGAAAATCTGATACATGTAGACAGATGCAGACATGTATAAGATACATAAAGTAGTTACCTGTAGGCATAAGGATTATAATACAAACATACTGATGTTTGTCCTTGCAAAGGTGGGAATGTCAGTACAAACACTGAAGTGCTGGTTTCTATACCTTCATGTAATGATCCATTTTTGACCATTGATAATGTACAGGGCAAACTTACTTATCCATTCAGCTGATGAGCACAATCTGCCCCTCCGATGGCAGTGTTGCCTGGACAGGCTGCAAGTGTCTGAAATCAGCTGAGATCTTGTAAAGACTATTAGAGCCTGCCTGGGCTCTAGCCGACCCTCCAGAAAGGTGTGTATCTTCCACAGCTCCTACATCACATCTGCCAGCCTGGTGTGGGTATCTCTGCTAGCCTAAACCATCTATTATGGTGCTGCACATCTGTGGTCAGGCACCTGAATTGCTCCCCTAAGGAGCTCTGCTGGGGCCTGTATTCAGAGAGAATCATGGTCAGGCAATAGTGGATTTTCACCACTGGGAAGACCAGCACACTGTGGAAGGAAGAAAAAAATTATAATAGATTACATAGGGATTGCCTGACTAAAATGCTACCAGCTGTGCACGGGAGCAGGGAGTTTTGTTACTGCTAGCAGGAAAGGGAGTAAAATGCCCACTTTGTTAGCTGGGGGAGACGCAGTTTGTAAAGTTCAAATCTGCATTCAGACCAAAGTCCGGGGTTATTTTGATCAAAGGAGTGAGTATAGCCTGCTGCAGAGACAAAAACAATAGCCAGACTGGACTGGCAGAGAGCAAGCTGAAGCTTTTAACCACTGGCCTCTCATTTCTTGGAGCATTAAGCCTGGATACAGCTGTCCAGGAGTGAATCAGTGCACAAAGAAGCTGCATTTGGGAGCACTGAGGCTCTGTTAGGTAGATAAGACACTAGGAGTAGATTAGATTGCTGTGTGCTGAAGGAACGTCTGGTTTGGGGAACAGCAGGAGGAACAGAAAGAAAAAGACAATATAATGTACAGAAGTTAAGTTTCTGACAGTATCGTCAATTATTTGAATTACTGGATTTCCAGTAAAGTTCTCCTTGTTCAACTGCTGGTGAACTTTACTGCTGCTTGCTGCTGGCAAGGAGCTGCGTCATTGCAGGAGGTGCAAGGAGTTTGCATATAATGGACAGTGCAGTGAAGAAGGGCCAGTTCAACAACCATACTTGACTTAAAGTGGTGAACTGCACCAAAGACAGCATTTATGATGTTGTAAAAGAAGCATCTGCATTGCTCAGGGTTATTTAAGAGCTATCTTTATTGAATCACTCATCGGGTCAGCAACATGAATTTAATAGCGTAAACCCCTCCTGCTCACCTCCTTTATCTCTCTGCATGATGTAGTTTTGTCCTGAAAAAAATAAAAATAACTGGTCCTGACAACAACAGTCATTTGAAGACATAAAAATGCTGACAGGACAGAATTGCTCAGCAGCAGATACCAATTTTGCACTTACAGTTGCAGAGGCTACAGAAAGCTCCAAGTGCTGCATTCCCAATGAGGATAACATCATTGATTTATTTCATAACTTCACCTGCCTCTCACTGATAGATGACTGCTTATTTTGATCCCTGGAAAACAGTTCTGCACAATAACATAGGTGCATTGAATGCTCCAAAGGTCAAGCAGCTTGAGCATGGGAAAATATTTGTGAATGAGGCCCAAAAAAACTACTGAAAGAGGTGATTTCTGGCTCAAAGATTAGTCTTCATTTAGAGACTGAGAATTTATTGCTGCCCAAACCAGCATTATCAGCTTTCTGTCAGCAACAATCATCAGGATTTCCTTTCCCAATCAACGTGAGCTGTGACCTCATCGTTGCAAAGGTGAAACCCTGACAGGGATTAAAGGCTAATAGAGAGAAATGAGGTAGCAGGGCTAAACAAAGAGGAGATTGTTACATGGCAATAGCAAACTCAGGCAGAATGTTACAGCTGAAACATGAACCACTGAGCCAAAGGGGAAAACCAGAGTATTTTTAAGAAGAGTCTGAGTAACACAGGGTCTCTCCGTCTTTCGGTGGAGAAGGAAGGCAGACTGCCATCCTTGCCATCAGAGATTTTTGAAGCCGGATTAGCATAGCCTTGTGGTTTGTCAAGTGTTTAATTGCAATTCTGCAGGGACGCAGCCTGAAAGACACTGGAAACCAATTTAACAATCATGCCTATCATTACATACACCAAATTGCTCCTGTGCACGTATAATATTTAGTAGTCTGAAACAGATGCTGAGTCTGGGGGCAAGGTTTAGAACATGAAAAGTGATGAAAGGCAAATACATGTCTGATATTCATCAAAGCAATTTAATCCACGGCTGAATAGTGAAAAGAGGTAAAAAGGATTTTATGTTGTTGATCTGTGAGTTATTAATTTTCTCGCTCATCCCTTCACTTTCTGGAACCAACAAGTGAGGATATTTATTCTGAGGAGATTCTCCTCTCTTAAAGGTCACTCTTGGCCACCACAATATCTTTACACCTTAAAGCTCACCACAGACTTGATTCAAGTCCCAGTGGAAGCAGTCTGTGCCGTAACATCCAGTGGGCTCTGGATCAGTCCCTTTGGCAGTCTCCAACATACCCCTGGTTTTACCAGCAGAGGTAGACTTGTGCTGTAGCCCAGATCCAGGTGTTTTGGAAGTTCATGGCATCCAAGTTGCTTTCTGCATGTTTCAAATGTCTTCAGCCCACCAATACAGGGTACCATCTCCCCCTCCTGTGTGCTGGGCCCTCTTTAAAAGGGATCAGATAATTTGACCTCCCGCTGGAGCACAGAAATTACCTAACAGTGCTGAAGGTACTCAGCACGTTACTGCATGAAGTCTCCAGGTTGCAATCATTTGTGAGTGGAGGATTAGAAACCAAATCCAACTCAACCGTACAAGAAGAGTATTGAATTTGATGTGGACCTGTTGTATTGTCTACTTGCATCACATCTCAGTCTGGCACAATGGTTTCAAGTGAATCTTAAGCAGAAAGGCCAGATGAAAATGTTTTGATGATGATTAAGTGTATAAATCAGGGTCCTTGCTGATACTGAGCAGCCTTCAGAAACTACTCAGAATAAAAATATCTCCAGCCTAATGCATTTTAGGGCTTTCTGTGAGGAATCAATGCATCTTTAAAACCTCCAAGGTGCTTTATTCTTTATATTTTAGAGATTAATGTCAGCCACAAATACAACAATTAAGTCCTTCTCTAGTAAAGAAGTAACCAACTCAAGCAAACTGGTTGTTTCCCAGCTCCCAAAAGGTGGAGCTGCAGGAACAGCCTTCAGCTGCTTTTGAAATGTTTTTAAGCCTGCTCCAAAACTTGAAGTCACGTGCAGATAATCCCCAGCCCACAGGGAAGCATTAAGATGCAAGGTTCATATCTGCGGAGGGTAGCCCGACTGAAATTTGGTTCCTAACCAATGATAAAAACATGCAGCAGCTTCTGGAGGCTGGGCAAAGCCAGTGCCCTTTCTGGGCTGAATTGAGTGGTTTTGGCATGGCTGAAACTTTTCATTCAAGGGCATTAAAATATTTAATCATATGAAAACCTTAGAAATATTAGGATTTAGCAATGTTATGGCTTGAGCTTTAATTTTTAGTTCTATTGGGCTAAGAAATATGAAGCCTAATGGGGTAGAGGTATAAAGACCCCTGTAGTAAACCCAAAGCTACCCAACATCGAAAGGCAAGTGGCAGGCTTTAGATTTGTTAGACAACTGTTTTCAGAGAGGAAGACGCATACATCATGCTGAAGTGAAGGGGAAATTTAAGTAGGCACAATGTAATTACCTTATCTGGAATCAGGCCAGGAAACCAGACTGGGACCTTTACTCTCAATGAAAACTGCATGGATTTATGCTTGACAAACTAATTGCCATGAATAATTTATTAATTTATATGGTCTCTTTTGTTTTCGGCTTAATTTTTAGTGAGTGACTACCTGCAAAAAAAAGCTAACTTTTCTCTTTTTCTTCCCCTTCCTATCTCCACTTGTGGTCAAACACTCATCAGGATCCATTTCAATTGCTGTCTTTCTTGCAAAGTTCTTGTATTATTTTATTTTATTCATGATATTTCTGCTTCACAGATGACTGGATCTCCAGGCGCAAGAAAACTAAAAAGTTTTCAAGAGCACAGCCTATTTAAATGTCAGGTTTGAACATCTTTACCTACACCTGAGTTTGGGGGAAGTGGTTTTGCAGACTTTTACAACATGGGAATATTTTAAAGACAAAATCAACAGGTATCGTGTCACTTGTTAACATGTCTTTGTCAGGAATGAACACTGGAGGTTTCCTGCTGCTATGTGGCATAAAGCACCTGTATCTCCCTCAAATCATGGGGTGTGCTGGTACCTTAATTCCCACACAGTCCTGTGAAAACTCTTATCCTACAGAATTAAGATATGTTCCTTCGAGATCTTTGGCCTGCTGTGTTTGAATACATTTTTATTTTGTATTATAATCAACTCTAAAGCATGCCAGCTAGGGAAAATAGCTGTGCTTTCCACAACATAACCTATTAAGGGCAGAGATCAGCATTACTCGGCTACAACTACCAGAGCCCTCCTCGTTTCCTCCCTCTCTCTGCAAACACACTCTAATTTGCAGTGAGCTGGGACTATTTTTTTCACTATATATATATTGAAGACAGACTTGGTGTTTGTATTGGCCCAGGGCCTGACATGGCATTTGTGAGGATGAACCGCAAGCATGCATGCTCCAGCTAAGCTGAGCTAAGAAAATGTGCGCTACAACCAGAAACTACCTTCTTCTCCTGCCCCCCCATTTCCAAACTGATAATAAGGCAAGGAGGCAAGCGCACTTCAGGCTTTTCCTTTCTAACCTGCAGCCACGGCTTCCTCTCTTACATCCCACCGCTCTGGACTGGCGCACATCGAGACCACAGCGCTAGGGGTGGACAGGGCTGCATGAGCAAGCTGTGTAGGACAGGTTTTGCAGGGGTGGGAGGGGAGGGACATGGAAGCGGTCATAAATGGATGGCGCTTTGGCTTTTTTTCCAATAATTTGTGAGGCAACGTAGCTAAGCTTCATGGAGGAGAAGATAATATACCCCTAATATAAGTAGTAATTGAGTGTGTTCCCAACTGGAACAAGGAGGAGAGAATACTCCAAGGAGGAGACTATTGCTCCATAACCCAGTTTGATCCCTAGCTTGGATAGTTCTGCCCCTAGCCTCAGCTAGCAGTAACTCACACATTGCAGCAAGCAAAACTCCACTGCGTTATACAAAGACGAGTTCTGTAGTAAGATTAGTCCGAAATGGTGCGATAGAGCGGTTTGGCACATGAAGCAGCTAGTGAACTGCAGAACCTTTGACTTGATGGCCATCAGTTCAGATCTCACCCGAGCTGGTAGCAGCCAAGCTCCCCCCCAGACAGAGACTCTTCTGTTCTTGGGTGTCTTTCACAGGGAATCGTGGCTTTCTCACCGCTACCACAACATGTAATACAAATAACACCTCCTTACCTGGTACCCTGCCTGAGATAGACTGGCCCTGCATGAACAGAGCTGATATTTCAACAGGCACCATCTTACAGTTCCACCTTTGCTGAGGACCATCAATGGAAATGCTAGAAACGGAATGCCAGCTGAGACCCAGGCTATTTCTGTCCTCGCTGCTGCAGTACGGGAAAAGCTCCTGTGATGGTGCCCTGATAGTATTTATGCTGTATTTGTTCTAGGGGCAAAGCTGGACATTATTTTCCAATAAATTCACAGACTGGTGTTAAGGAGGAGGTGAAAATTGTGTTAGTATACATGAATCAAATCTGATTCAGAGTGTAAGGGCTTTCCAAGGACCAGCCACTATAGAGCAAACTAGCCCAGATTCAGTCCCTGTGCATTAGCAGTGATGCTTGGAGCTGCAGGAAGCGATCAGATAGTAAGAAGGGAAAGACATCTGGTGGTCACAGAGACGCTCGTCCTTGTTTGAGGTTAATGGGAGCTTCTAGATGCCCGAGTAACTTCCATTTTCAAAGCCACTTACCTCCCATCTGTGCTGAGCAGAAGGTTGCTCATCTGGAGGTAACTCCTACATTTGCAGCTTGACTGGGAAAAAAACTGTCACTTGAGCTCATTAAGCTCACTTGATCAATTCATTCAGTGAAAATATTTCTTTTGCCAAACCAGAAAATTAATTTTGTACTTTTTTCACAATATTCCTTGAGATTGTATCGCTGGCACTTAGTATTTGCAGTTCCAGGCTTATGCAGTGATAATAAAAGAAGCTCTGTGTTGTCATTTCTACCTAGATTATGCAGTCAAGGACAGATTAGGATGCACTCTACTTTCTCTGTTTTTATCCAAACACTGCAAAGCTTTTAATGGAAGTTTCTTTTTTACTTCACATTAAAATGTTCATAAACATTTTTCATCCCCACCTCAAAACATGAACAATTTCAGAGAATTCTCTGAGAAAAAAATTAGTAACTGTTTTTGGCAAAAATCTGAAAAACACTTTATTTCATCCAAAATAAAATTCTAAGAGGAGAACATCATCCAAAATTTGGAAAGCTTTGATCAGCTCCGAGACAGATTTATAAACTGTCAAAAAGTGGACATAGTCTGACTGGTTTTTTTTGCAATTGAAACAGATAAAAACCTCTATACATTTAACGTTAGCATGAGGTAACTGAGATAGTCCACCTGAGAATCTTCTCTAAGTGAATTATTAAGAATGTAAAGGTAGATATATTGAGAAACTGCAGTTAATGTTTCCTTGATACATTCCTCAGTCATTTACACATCCTCTTTTTGTTTAATCATTAAATCAGTCAATCTTTTCTGCTTCACGTGAGTCTAACTTATATTGTTTTGTAGGGGTCTCAGACATTTTTTCCCTCAGAAACCTTGCAGTGGTTAATGAGATGGTCTTATAAATCAAAGAAAAAAATCAAGAAAATACTTTTTGTCTTTATACAAGCAGGCTGGCTTCACTTCTTTTGGAATTTTTCCCCTTTACTCCTGCTAAAAAAAAAAAAATATAAATCTACCAACCTGGCTCAGAGTGAAGTCCTCTTAGCAAGATTCTCAGATGTGAAACACAAGTAGGATGGTGCATTTAAAAGAGATTATTTGACACAGTGTCTGTAGAGGTTGAAATACAACTTTAAAAAGAAGGTATTTTTGAGAATCTTGGTTTGAAGAAGGAAAGTGGAAGCTGCTGTCAGCCCAACTCTTTGTTTGCCAGAGGTCAATGAGTGACGGGAGGAGATTACACAGCAAGTAAATAATACTAAGTAACGAGCTTTGAAACTCTTTTGAAGCTTTAAGCTTGCATTTACTTCTTTCATTTCTTCTGCATCGGTCTGAATAAGTCTTAATTTAAAAAATCAACATCTGGAACAAATATTGATTTCTCACATAAACCACAGTGGTCAAGTCGTCTTGCTGTTTCTGGCATTAGCGGAGTGCTGCAGGTGAGTATGTGGCTGTACCTGCACTGTACCTGCTCAGGGGACAGACTCTGTAGGATTCTCTCCACCCACCCCTTCTTGGGAACATTTTCCCCTGGACCTAATTCCCCAGATCTTTCCATTGACTTGCATTTTTCTGCCCTTTCAGACAGGTGTGGGCAGCCCCATGTTGCCCCGTGCCAGGAAGGGACAGAAGGGATGCGGATGGCATTTTCTGTTTCAGGAGCTGCCTGTGGCTTGCTTGGGGCCTAGTTTGGGCTAGGTCCACTGTAGCTCTGGGCTGTGTCACAGCACTACATGTGGCCATCTGCCCAGCACAAAGAGCAAAGTTTATCTTCCTTTCCAGCTCTGACCTGCCTCCCCAGAATCACCTGCCCCGTCACATTTTGTGGGAAAGATGGCAATGCCAGTTAGCACATCCTGCCCTCTCACGCTCCCTGTCCCTCACTCTTGCAGGTCCCCATCTCCTCCCTTGTGGTAAGGTGAGTGTTGAGCCACCGCATGGTGGACTGGTGTCCGGAACTAATGAAAATAACGACAAGAATATGAATACGAGTATGAATATGATGTGGCAAAAGTGGAATAGTTGGATCAGGTCACCAACCCATACGGACGTGTGGCCACAGAAACACTCGCACCAGCACAGCATGGGAGGCAGGGAGGTGTGGGACACCAGCAACCAAAAGCAGGCAAGAGGAAGGAGTGCAGAGAGTCCTGGAGTTGGCTTGCAGCCTTCCTCCTGGATCAGCCCTTTGAATCAGCTCGTTCCTCCCCCAGGTGACTGCTGGACCTCAAAAAACAGAGTGAGGGTGGGAACTGACACCCGGGGCAAAGCAGGACTGTGCCTTCCCGAGAGCTGTCAGCTCCAGCATCAGTCTGCAGCCACCGTGTTCGCCTGGCCCAACAACCTGAGCTGGATCATCAGCAACCACCACCAGCGCAGGAGGGAAGCCAGACAATTTCAAGGCGGACGATCTAAGTCATCTCTGGCTTCTGAGAGTTACAGTCTCCCACAGGCTATTTACTGCTCTTTCCCACCATCCTTTTCTACCTGCCAGGGAATGCCATGGGGCAGAAGTGGGGCTGTGAAGCTCACTGGCAACCTCCTCTTGATGTTTGCCACTGCATCAAGGGCTGAAAGGCCCCCGAACGCTAAGAAGGGCTGAAATATGCCCCAGTTAATGATACCCCAGTACAATGCCAGCGTATCAGAGCAAAGCTGCACCACCCTTGTGTAAAAGAATGTAGGGGAGGCCAGACTGTTGAGAACCAAGGTATCCTCTAAAATAAAGACAGGAATTTCTTAGAAAGGCTTTTTGCGTCATGTCAATATGCATCGATATGGCAGTAAAGCAGCCCAACTCGTTTAAGACTGGGAACGTTGTTAAACAGTGAACACAGTGGCTGAGCTTGCTGTAGGATTTAAAGGGGAGGAAGAAAAGACAAAAAAAAAAAAAAAAAGAAAAAAATGTCTCACTGACAACAAAACCAGTCATTATTTCTTCCTTTACAAATAATGGGGGAAAAAGGGAAAAGTGCTCTCATGAGAACCTGTATGAATTTCCTTAAGAGGGTGTACTTTAGATGGATAATAAGCTAAATTCTGTGAGATATTGGGGTTACCAAGGTAACAATGCAACGTTTTAAATACGAAAGCAAACAGATGTATAAGCCCAAAGTAAATCATTAATGTGCATCAGTATTTTTGAGATGGGTTGGAGTGACTTATATATTGTAGTCGCTCTTTATTTAATATTTCAAAAGTGGTCTTTGATTTAAAAGCAAACACTTGATAGGCCTCTTTTCAGACAATTATGCTCCCTTTTCTACACAGCACTCTGAGAAGAGACTGGTTATTGATGCCATCTAATAGAACAAACACACAAACTTGATGGAGTCAAACAGAACAGAGGGGCCTTGGTACATCAAGAAGCTTAAACACAGGCGTTAGTTTAAGGTTGCTAATCATCCCAAGACTGCTCAGTTTCTTGCAATCTTGCATTGGCTTCAGCATCCTGCTGAGTTCAGGCGTACTTGGTCACTCTGCATTATACTTTTTAATTGCAGTGAACAATTTTTGGTAACAGTATTTATTAACTAAGCCCTTCTATATCAACAAATGAAAAAGTGGATATAGATAGCTTGGGACTGCACATAACTTTCTCCCAAGCAATGCTTATCTTCTTACTCATACTGTTTTCCTTTTTTGATACAATTAATTCAGTCCAGGAGACCCGTTCGTAACTGCATGATGAATAACTCCTAAATTAAGTCAAACACTCAGTTCAGGAGATTTCTTGCAGGATAATGACTTGGCCTTGAGAGGTACTGAACCTCTAGTTGGTAATGGTTGCTAATAATTGTGAATGATCATTTTTTCCCCAAGATCCAACCATTGTTCCAACACCTCTTCCCATTTGCATTGCTATTAGTGACAAGTTTGGACTACATACTTAGCGGTGCTAAAACATGGTCATTTAAAAATGCTACTAAGATGGAACAAATAGAGCTAGAGGTACTTAGCTGATCAAAGTTTTGGACCAACCACAGATGATTATTTCCCAGAAGAAAAAAAATACTCTACATACCTAATGTTATGGAAGGGAATTAAACTATGATCTGTAGTTAGAAAATCTCTGTAATAACGTTCATTAGTCCAGTAGACAAACAAAATTATTCTCTGATATGGGAAGTCTTTAATCTGTGGTAATTTATTCAATGCTGGAGTTTTTACAGTTCATAATGTACAAGAATGATTACAAAAAGTAAGTTCTTAAGAATTTAAGTACTGTTTCCTCCCAGGATTATTTTTGGAAGCTCCTATTTGCTGTATGTTATTTGTGTCCCTTCTGTCTTGAAACGTAAGTGACAGCGAGTTTGTAAGCAGCTTCTGTTGCAGGTCTGAAGAACTCCTCTGGTTTCTGCAACTCTGTTAATGGTCTAACAAAATATACCTTTTCTTGCAAATCTGGCCTCTTTTAGACCATCCTGACAACAGCAAACTCTCGCTACTTCCAGACACTACTCCCAGCCTGCTACTGGGAGCAAGTGGTTTCCCTGCAAAAGCAGTACATCAGGATGCTTCTCTCTTGGAACATCCCACCGACTGTGCTGTGAAGTGATGCGCACGTATAGAGAAGAGATGGGGGAGAGCGGGTGGACAGCTAAGGCACAGCACACAGAGGAGGGGTAACTCCACCGACCTTCCCCGGGCAGCTCCAAGCTGGGTGATGGTGCCACACCACATCACTGCTGACAGTTCCCTGAGCGGATTCCTTCCATGGGTAATTAGCCTTCACGAAGCATGAATGGACTAGTTTTCTATCAGGAGACTGAATTTTAGCTGACAAATTAGACAGATTCCCCGAGGCCAGAGTTATGCAGCTTTGCCAGTCTCACTAAAAATGTGATTTATAATAGATTCCTCGGTACAGGCACTCCTTGCTTCAGGAATGAAGGTGCACACCATGCTCAGACTGTTCGCCTAACGTGATGGTCTTAGAAACCTTTGTCTTCTGCTAGGAAAAACTGACTCTGTTACCTGCCTTTGATTTACCAAGTGACTCCTCTTTTGCCCAACTGCATGTGACGGTGCTGGGAAACTACAGCCTGTATTCAGAAGCCAGGGGTGCACAGGTGTAAATCACATTTTAGGAGGTAAAGGGATACTAGTTTGGGAAGTTACACCAGGTGTAGCTGGACGGAGTTTCTAGCTGAGAAAGCAACTCAACAGATTCTGTGTAAGTTATGTCTCTGGCTTTCGATGATGTTGGCATAAAACAGAAGCAGCAGAGCAGAGATTCTGGCTCACAGAGTTCAGGCCTCTTACCTTGCATTACTTATACAAGAAACATGTCATCCTGCTTTCGATCCTGCAGCCACCCTGCATGTTCCCCTGCACCAGGCGATGAACAGTATGAATCCTGATGCCTGTTATCTCTGAGCATAGCCCTGGGGCTGTGATGAGCCTGCTGTATTGACCCTGCAGGCAACAATGGCTATTTGATCAGTGCGGGGTGAGCGCAGGTAAAAGACAGAAATGAAGTCTAGCAGACATTAATGCCATATTCTGCTTTCTTGCCCTTCTCACCCTGCCTCTAAACCAGACAACACAGAAAGGGAGGCAAACAAGATGTTTTCCCAAGACTGATGGGAAGACACAGAGTTTTGTGCAATTGCAGAGTCCTAGGTAACAAAAATGATGGGCAAGGAGAAAGGGGAAGAGAGAAGTCAGGAGGGGCTTTAGGCTAACATAATCCTAGACCCAGCTCTTGCCAACTGAGGCTCCACCTCCAGCTCACCACTGTGTCTTCTCCTTATTTCCTGCTCCAGTGAAACCGGTATTTATATTCAGTGAGTATCAGCACTTCCTTAGATCAAAAAGCAGGCTCACCCATCCCTGACAGTGTCTTGAACAAGTCTGTGTTTGCACGGTATTAATAGTTAATATTTATTTTAATTAATAATTTATATTACTTAATAACTGCATGCAGTGTTACTGAGGTACCAGGCACATCCAGAGGCTGGTAAATTATGCGTGGAGAGATGACTAAAACCCATGCAGTCTAGATCTAGCAAGTGAATAATGTGTAGCAACGGGCGCAGACACAGTGGGCTGATTTTATTGGTATGAGTTTTGGGCTTAAGGAGGACACTGTATAGGTGAGCAGATGGACAACCCCCTCCTTCAAAATTTGCTCTTATCTCCATGTGAGCTGGGAAATTCATCGCTCCATAGCATTACTGCTCCCAAACAGTATAGAGTGTGTTTTTTTTTTTAATTTAGAAAATCAGAATCCTGTCACGTAAATACAAATAATGACTGCTGCTGAGGCTGAATCTTATAATCAGCATATGCAGAAGGAAACTACCTAATTTCATTTATATCTGTGGCTGCTTATGGAAGTTAAGATGGCAGTTTAATAATTTACCTATCACTTAACTTTAGTCTACTGGCATTATCTTGTGGGAAAATACATATAAAACATGAATGGATCAAAGCTTCCCTTGACATAGATAATTAGATGAACTTTTTGGACAGTCTTTACATGCTCATTTAGAAGAAACATAATTTTCTTTTTTTCAGGTCCACGGATATGACAGCAAATTTTCATGAGATATTTCTTTGGTGTATTAAGGTTTTGTAATTAAAAGGCAATAAAATATCCTACAAATCTTCTGAAGATGTTACTTTAATAGCAATATTTGTTCCCTTTTTTAAAGTGTAGGTTGTATGTTTCTTTCAAAGGAATATAAAGGTGGTGTAGGTCAATTCTAAGAAAATAAGATCTGAGATTTTAAACTGTATCTTCATGTGGTTTCATAGTGTTATATCAAAATGAATACTCACTAATTTTCACTACTGTTTTCTCATAAGTATTAAACTGCTCTTACAGTTGCAAAAATTGACAAAAACCTAAAGAAAAAGATTCTGGAGACTTAAAGTTTGAACCCATTGTTTCTCAGTTCTGTACCTGTCAGTCAGTCTAGCAGCTCCCTCTATATAATTGGATACATTTTGTCTTTAGAGAGACAGAGAATGTATGTGGCAACTTCTGAGTTACCAATAGCATCTTCTAAAATAGTATTTCTTAAGGCGACATAAGACCAGCTTTCATAAATGCTCTGAAACCAAGCTTTGCAGGTATTTGTTTCCTAACACCTAAGATACAAATCCCAGTCCTGTTGCCGTCATCTTATAAAGCTTACCTGCTGACATAGTATTGTAAGCATGGAAAACCTTTTAAGGCTTGTTTTTATTTGATTTAGTTAGATCCTAATCTTATTTCTGTGTAGGCTAAATGAAATGCTGCAAGTTACCTATTGTCTCCTGTGATTTTAGTTTACAATAAAGTTTCATAGAATATTCATGAAATTATTTTATATTTCACAAATGGAATTAACAAATTAAATGAACTGAACATCTGCAGTGAGTAATGCGATAGTCGTTCAGACATGATCTTAGGTTGAGTTCTGCAACCCATCATTTTACCTCCACTAGATGTCAGTCTGTTGACAGAGCTAGAGGGGTTTAATCCCTTTCAGAGTAAGGAGCATGGTCAGGATCACAGCTACAATTCTTCACTTCCAGTCACCAGCAGTAACCCAAAATAGGAGATACTCCGAGTCACTATATTGGTTTTTCTTGTTCTTTGCTCTTTTAGCCCCTGTCTTTTCCCTCCAGCAAATTTCTCAGCATTGACAAGGTCCGCCATTGCTGATAAATGGCAGAAGCGCCGAGTAATGCAGGATTCCCTGTGGGCATTTCCCTGCGTCCATCCATTCATAAGGGGCCAGGCTTGACACATCTACTCATGAAGACCACTTCGCTTGCGAGTTCCTCGAAAATATTTAAGTGCGTGCCTTTTTACTCACTGACAGCGACCAGATGGTGAGGAGCTTTTTGGTTATTTCTGTTCCTTAGGAGGGATATTTATGTTTATTTTCTGGGAAGAAGATACAATTTCAGAAAGTATTCTCACCACTCCAATAGTATCCTCGTAAGACAGCTGAAGGAGCCAGGCTTGACTGAAGGCTTAGCAGATGAATTAAATTCCCCAAGCAGCAGAATCAGGGTAATATTTCCAGGACCGTATACAGGATTTTGGAGGATTTTGCGCACAGACGCTAACTGGTGGCTTCTGCAGCCCCAAAAAGGTAAGTTTCCCATGTGCAGCTCTGCAAACATCATGCAAGCCCAGCATGTCAGGTTTAATGTGCATGTGGAGAGCGACTACGCACTGCGTGCAAAGGCAGTGAGTCTGCTTGAACTCTCTGTCCTGTGACACCGAGTTACTCTATATATGCACAAAAGCCTGGTGAGCTCAGTACAGAGCACAAGAGTGATTTATGCGCACGTACTTAATAGCAACTTTTTGGATGCTCAGCTGTCCAGGCTGCTGAAGTCCAGAAAAACTGTTGCTGCTATCAAAACACAGGAAAAGCCAAGATTTTCACATGAGAGAGGAGATCCGATTGTATTTGTATGGGAAATCCGTATTATATGGCACAATTTTCAAACTTAGCACTGCTCGTGGGAGCATTTTCACACGGGAGTCTAGGACTTAAAATAACACTGGATGGTTCAAAAGGTCAGAAGAGAGGACTAGTAACTGCACACTCTCACCTTCACAGTCCTCCTCAAGAATCCTCCTTTCCCACAAAACATTAAACAAAAATACTCACAACTTTTTTCAGCTATCCTGTCTCTATGCAGCATGATCCATTTCCGGGTATGCCTTTCTGTAAACCCACTCCTTACTGTCACCTTCCCCACATCCATGTTTTCTTCTTCATTCTCATGATCAGTGTCAATGGCAGCCTGTCCTGGAGAGAGAGATGTCCTTCCCTGCTTTGTGTATTGCCTGGAACATCCCTGTCCTTTCCTACAGACATTAAACTGCAGTAACAGAATTTTTTTTCCTTGCCACAGTGTTAAACTATATGACTGTCAACTGACACACAAAAAGAGGAAAAAATCAGTGGCGTTTTAAATGTTCAGTTTTACTCAAATTTGCATTACCTGAGTGTACAGGAAGAAGAAAAAATGTCAGCATGAACTGGACTGTATTCCCACCTTCTCCTCTATGCACCCATTTTCTATTTCGGCCACGCTCACCTCCTTAGCCATCCCAATCCATTTTTACCCCGGCTCTTGCAAAAATGAGAACGTCACCCCCTGTGTGCCAATTTGAGTCCTGATTTAGTGTATATGGTACAACAACATAGACTAACTCCCTATGCTTTTTACAGGTGTCTCTGTCGTGCCACAGTACTATGTATGCAAGCAGGTGCAAACACACATGGAGGCACGCGCAAACTGAACCAGGCGTCCACTTCTGTATCATAGAATCATTAAGGTTGGAAAAGACCTCTGAGATCATCTAGTCCAACTGTCGACCCAACACCACCATGCCTACTAAACCATGTCCTGGAGTGCCACATCTTCATGTTTTCTGAATACCTCCAGGGATGGTGACGCCACCACCTCACTGGACAGCCTGTTCCAATGCCTCACCATAGCATTGTAGCGGTGGGATGCCATGATCTGCAGACAAAAACGATCCTGTTGTGCTCGTTAGCTGCTGAGGTTTTAGGCAGGCAAGCCCTGTACGTGATGCTGCTCCTGCAACACAGAAGTCATTATGGATTTTGCCCCTGCGTTCCTCCCAAGCAGGATGGTAATGAAATTCCAAACTCTCTGTCAAACCCTGTAGTAGGGAGATTCTCAATCTGTAAGAATAAATTTCTAAACAGAAGGAGGCCTCACCCTGGCCAAGGTTTTCGCTTTGCTTGTGGCCTGGCAGCATGGCAATTGCTTCTTGTCACAACTACAACAAAACAACTAGGAGGGAAGAGACCTCTGCATCAGCGGAGAGAGCTGGGAGAAAGTGGAAAGGCAGGTGGAGAGAGACACTCGTTAGCATCTCCAGAGGATGCCCAGCCAGCTCACATCCAAGTTCAAGCAGCCCAAGAAGTACTTTCAGCTGGAGGATGGGAGAGGCGGCAGCTGGGAAATCTGTGGAAGATGTGTAGAGAGCGCCACGCACAGCACATATGGGTTGTTATGGGGAAAAGGAGGAGGTCATAAAATAGCACGAGGTTTTCTTTTGTCCTCAGAAGCAGCTGTTGCCAAGGGAAAAGCCAATGACAAGCAGAGAAAAAAAAATGGCCCTTCCCTGAGTGTTTCGTGGTCAATACTGTTTAAAATCAGAATGATGGAGAAGTGCAGAGGCAATGTGCCAGGCTGAATGCAGCCCTCATGCTCCCAGGGCTGACACGTAGTCTACTGATGTGTAAAACAATGTGTCCTTTACACAGAGAAAACTACAGGACTATGTAAGTTAGCATATACATAGCCTCCTTTAACTTAGCACCAGCCTTCTTACAGTTTAGCTGCATTTCTTGCCATACCAGACCAAAACTCAATGTTAAATTCTAGATAATATGAATCAACTGGTACATGAATGAGGTGAAATTCATGTGACGTGAAACTCCCCAGGTTATGAAGCAACTAGGCTTTGGGTACCAGATATCCTAAGCAGCATCCCTCTGATCCAGCTGAATAGGGCAAGGACTGTATCCTTCCATACGCTCGCGCAGTTGCTCAACATGATGATGATAATGATGATCCAAACAAGACCACTCCTTGCAGATGTGGCATAAAAACTTTGTGAAGGGCAGATGACAGTTATAAAATTCCTCATTCACTCTGGAAATTGGACTGCATCTAACAAATGAGGCAAGAGTATCTGCAGTGACTCTGAGCCTGACAACTGCACAGCGGACAGCATTTTATCTGTATTTACTTCTTGGAAGACACCATTCATTTCCATGACAAATTGCAAGTGCTTTGAACATCTCCTCCAGGGCCTTGCAGGCTTTCTTTCCAGATGGAGGGATTTCTTTCTTATGAAGAATTAAATTTATTTCTGCTATTACATAACAAAGGAGTGACACGTACATCTCAACATCAAATGCAACTGCTCTTTTATGGCCCTCGGACACATGTGTAACATCTCATCTGAAGCCAAATAACCTCTTGAGCTGTTGGCTTGGGACTGCAATAGCTATTCTTGGGATTAAGACAGTCTGCAGTATCCATTTCATATGAATTCTTCATTGCTCTTGAATACCTCCAAAAGCCATAAAAGCTGTTTTGTGTTCCACCTCTGGTCGTTAAGAAGACGGTGCCATCTCTTCTCTGATGTGCTCTTCATCTTCTTAACACAGTTGTTCAGAATTTCTCAGCTAATTACTGTAATTTGCCTGGTATAAGTGGGAAACTGAGGACTGGCATGAGGGTACGGTGTGCTCCATGGCTCGGTGGATCTGCCGTGAGACTGACTGTTCAGCAACAAAGGCTAATCAAAAGCATTTTCCCAAGTGCATCAATCAGTTTCACTGGATCCTATTAAATACTAGACCAAAAATAAAAGCTTTGGTCTACAGCTTCAAAGCTCTGCGGCCCAAGTCATACTTAATCTAATACAGGCCCAAAATAAGAGACAGAAAACTAATATTTATGCCGGAAATATAACATGCTGCGGGATTTGCTTCTTTAGTGTAAAGTAACTTTTTCCAGAGCCCAAATTTTTTCTTCTGATGTAAGTTACCTCCAATAAAAAAAAAGGCAAGGCCAGTATACATCTCTTTATTAAAACAAGTGACCATCTCTCAATCTTTGAGACATGAGGGTTTCAAAGTCTTTGACCTGCTTTGCCTCCTCCAGAGGCCAGCAATTGCTGAAATGGGGGAACTGTCTCCCTCCAAAATCTCAGCTGTGATGGATCTCTCTCTGTGTCCCGCTTCAAACTCCAGTGCCTCAAGAGAGGGGTCTACCTTTTAATTTGATGCCGAACTCTTAAAAACAGGTTCTGCGTCATTTTATTTTCAGATGGAGTAGTCAGCTGTAGGTGGATTTTTTCCCTTCTTGTAGTTGTCTAAATCTATGCTAAGAAAAATGAACGTTATTTAGATTCTAAGCTCTTTGGGGGGAAAAACTGGATCTTTAAGGCATCTGCCGGTGTTCACAGAATCAGGCAGATCAGATGAGCTCAAGATATAACATCTGTGAGTAATCTGGTAAAAATTACTAAATTCTATAATTGATATCCCTGAGACCCTGCAAAACTCCCTTATGAGAAGCCTATCTCAACGTATTGCCTAGCCTTGTAATAAAGGTGGTTTTGAGTACGTTGTTGAGAATGAATGAAAGCATGGAAAGACTAAAATGAGGAAAACCAAAAATGCTGTGGCTGTTTAAGGCAGAAAAAAATTCAAAAGAGATCATATGCATAGGGAAAACTATTTTTCACAAGGATCCATGAGTAATAATCAATAATAACAATTCAAGAGGCATTTGATGAAACCAGCAGCAAATCTAAAAAGGCTAAAGCTGGCCTATGGAAATTGTTGGAAGAAGATATCACCAAGATCAGGACTCTGTTAAAGTTGCCAGAAAAAAAGACTCTTCTGTTCTGCATTGCTTTCTAAGTATTCTTAAAAAGAAAATATTTATATGTGGAGCTCCTGTATCCTATCTAACCTTGCCCCAGGGTAAGCACAAGTTACTTTTGTCTTCCTTTATGTCAGCTGGGGTTAAGTCGAAGCCTTAACAGTGTACTAGTTTGAATTAGAGAACTAATGCATCCCCACAGACATCTTGGACATCTATGGTCTAGTCTGTATTTTCAGCTGTTTGATCTGAAATATTTTGCAATATTACTCATCAGTACACTACATGAAAAATCTGTATACTTAGTGGAGTAAAAGCTGGTTAACAGTCACCTTAAAACATCAGATGTCATTGAAAAAATGACAGGCAAAATGGCAAGTAAAAGATGATGAAGGTTGAATAAAATTGGACTGCTGGGCACACTGTGCCCCTTCCCAAACAAGGTAGGATAAAGCCAAATACACAATTACATATTTGCGGGTAATTTTCACAGAGCACATGTCATTATCTTGTTGGATTTCAGTGTGCTCTATTGTGTCCTTCATTGAAGTTGTGTTCTGCTGGTCGCCCAGACCTACTGAATCTGCAGTGACCGCAAACATGCAGAACAGTGTTGTTATGTGCTGTAGCCGTATCTTCCCTGGAGTCATCACCATCAGGCACAACATACCAAGCCGCAGGCAGGACACTTCTGATGCTTCACTATTCTTATTCTTGGGTTTCACTGCAGTTGAAACAAATTACTCTTATGAACAGACAATTCTTAAAAGTAATAGGAACTATTAAAGGAAGAACTTGCATGATTGCAAGGGGTCTTGCATGGCATCTTTTACTTACTTTATTTCTACTAGTTATTTGAAGCTATTTTTGCTATAGAACCACCAAAAACTGGTTGTTTATGCATTAGTAAT
This sequence comes from Scopus umbretta, assembly GCA_013400535.1. NCBI lineage: Eukaryota > Metazoa > Chordata > Aves > Pelecaniformes > Scopidae > Scopus > Scopus umbretta. The sequence continues at coordinate 33,315 of VZTL01039467.1, forward strand.
ACACAATAATTACCAGGAAGAGGCCTGGAAATGGCACTTAGTAATGTACGAACAAGTCTGACAGTGGACATGACCAAAAGTCCGCCCTGCTGGTAACCCAAGATGAGCAAGTTTATTTCTAAAAGAAGGGTCCTGCCTTCAGACACCAACTGTGTAGGGACTAGCTCTGGGATGGCAGCAAGGTCCCCTCTGCTCCCCGCAGCACCAGGCACCGCTTACATGGCCTCAGGTACCAGGGACATGGGGGGAAACTCGGAGGAAGGTGTCGATGGGGAGAATTTAGATTGAATATTAGGAAAACTTTCTTTACTGAAAGAGTGGTGAGGCATTGGAACAGGCTGCCCAGGGAGGTGGTAAAGTCGCCAGTCCTGGAGGTGTTCAAAACATGTGTAGATGCGGCACTTCAAGACATGGTTTAGTAGACATGGTGTTTCAGGTTGACGGTTGGACTAGATGATCTCAGAGGTCTTTTCCAACCTTCATTATTCTATGAAATGAATCACCCGTGGGTTTTTCTGCCATACGCTTTCTGTCAGAGGTGCTGCTCTCAGGTTCTTTCAACTATCTTTGGTAAATTTAGTGTAGCACCAGTCTAACAAAGCTTTCTTGAATATTTGGCCACAATTTTATCTAAGGAAAGCTTGTTTTTTCTCCCCAATATATCTACATTAACTTTCCCTACGTCTGTTTAGAACATGCTGAAATATTTATTTGGATCATTTAACGGCAGGCATCTCCAAAAGTGGATGGGACAAGGGGAAGCATGAAGGGAACGGCCTGGTCCGTGGTGCGCCGCCTTCACCCCGCTCCCAGAGCAGAGCCGAGGGGCGGCCCCGAGGGCCACCGTGGACCCACGGAAGGAGGCGGAATCGAAAGCTACCCCCACGGTTAGCCTTTCACGGAGGGAAAGGCAAGGTTTTACGCCCCGCCGGCCCCACGCTGGGCGCGACACCACCCGCCCGCACACCCCACAGGCGGGGCGGCCATTTTACCGCCGGGCCCCGGGGCCGGCCTCGCGGGGCGCCACGCCGCGCGCACCACCCGTCC
>VZTL01039468.1:9039-37303 GCA_013400535.1 Scopus umbretta
TTTTTTTTTTTTTGAGTAGGTTTTATGAGTTGATCTCTGGCATTTCACACAGATGAATTCCACTGCATTCTTGCACGTATAATGGCTTTTTTTCTCCCCAACAAAGGTAAAGCAGAAATGTGCAATGTGCATGAGGGCATATGTGTATCCAGCCAGGACAGAAGACAACTGCCTTCTTCCTTGAAAATATTTAGTTTATTTCAATTATGGTCTATGTTTTGGTTTTGTTTCCATTTCTTTTCTATGTGCAGTTTAAAATGGTGGTACATAAAAACCTTTTCCAGTTTATAGTTTAGTTGTATTAGAGTTTTCTGCATTTTTATGCTAAGGTTTGAGACCTTAGTATAAATAGAAAAATAGAAAAACAGGAAAATAGAATTGCCTGTGTATACTGCCTGTTACCGCCTCCATCCACATTCACTTTAAACGGAGCACAGTTTCGCAGAAAGCTTCACCTTGGCTCCTGAGACATGCTGAATTACAGCAAAATGAACTTGACTTTTTGGCTCTGCAATGAAACCTGAAAGCCCAGGCATTTTCTCTTGGTTTCAGCTTTCATAGGGACAGTTCCATGCAGCTCAAGTCCTTTGAGAAGTGCCAGGCTCCTAATGAAAAGGAGCTGGAATTGCTAGTTGAGGTTTCTGGAGCAGGCAGGGGGGTGGAAAGAAAGAGTGAAATTCTGCATTACCCAGAGCTTGTGCTGACAGATGAATTAAAATGTAAATCTGGGCTAAGATTTCCAACACCAGGGCATAAAGTTAAGCTCCTGGGTTTCTCCTCAGTCTCTTAAATAAATCCTAATTTTAAGAAGTCCTCACTGCCCCAGCATTCCCCTGTAGAACAGGATTTTAGGAGCATCCAGTTATAAAAGTCTTGGCCCAGTTTTCCAAATATATGCCACTGTAAATCATAGCATGATTCACAGTTTAAAAGAGGAAGGAAGCTGCAGCTTTAAAATTGAATGAGATGCTGTTCTCATTTTCAAAGTCTTTGCAAAGTGTGAAGAAAATGTTCAAACCTACACCAAACCAAAAGCAAGACTCAGAACAAAACTAATCAACCAAAACCAGAGGGTGCTATCTGATGTGTTCAGGAGGGAAAAAAATGAAAAAGAAAATGGTCACATTTTCTGAAGTAAATGTTTACGTTGAGAATTTTGGGCAGCTCCTTTCCTCTGCGAGACAAAAGGCAGGAAAAAAGAGTCCTACTTGGATTTTAGTGCTCTGCAATGGGGTGTGCTACTTCTGGCCTTCTCATTTTGGGAGTAAAAAGTATATAAATGTCTGTGATTTATTTAGTGAACCAATGAAACTAAGTTGAGTAGTCCTGTTAAAAGTGTTGCTGCTCATTTGGTCTCTTTGCTTGGTCCAGAATTGCCCTTGAAAATGTGGTCCTGGCTGGTTATTCCCAAGGCAGCTATATCTGGAAATTTCTGCCTGGCCATCTCCCAAGCAATGGAAGGCACACAACAAACAATGTGGCTGCGCATTTTGAATGAAGCCAAAATATTTCATGGTCACATCTCTTCTGAAATGTGCTGAGATGATTTGCTGAATCAAGACTCAAAGGCAGTTTGGGGTGCCTTCTAGTTGGCTGTTGAGAAGTTGACTGAAATAAATAAAGGGTTCCTTTTCATATGTTGCATGGATGGCAATTAGCCCTGCCAAGTAGCTTCTCTGCAGAGGGGTTTGAATAACATTTTCTCATCCCTCATTCCACTGGGGCGATTGATCCGCCAAGGTTTGTTCTGGCAGGAGCTTGCCTATCGTGGAACGTAGAAGAGCATGGGAGAGCCTCCAGTGGCTAGGGGTGGGGGGTGATGTTTATTCTGAGATATTTTGTAAAGTATTCTGAATATTCTGAGCATCAGAAACTATGATTCTTTAAAAAAGAGGAAGGAAATAATGTCATGAAAATGCATAAATAATTACCTAGATGTCATCTGGTATGAGGTCTTATGGCAGCAGAAACATGACATGACACTTTGCAAGGGGCGAGACCATTGTTTTAAAGCAATGAGGCCCATCCCAGCTTTGTCTATAGTTTCCCATGGATGATTACATCAAGAGCAACAGTAACCTCACTGGAGCAAGGAATACAGCGTTGCAAAAATAAGGCAGCAAAATAATCCTACCTTTTTTCAAAGTCAAAGATGCTTTTAAACCAGGCAGTAATCACCCATCCCAGCAACAGGTTCTGGAAAAAAGTTTGTGTTGAGTTCTGAAAAGTCACCAAATGCTGCTTCTTGTGAGGCTGGAAGAAGCTGCGAGTATCTGTGCCATGTAATACCCTGCGCTGGGAACTCGACTCTTCATTTTAATGTGAAACAGCCCTGTGTTTGGTTGAGTGTGCCAGTTGCTGCTAGGCTATGTCAGGCGGCGAAGCAAGCCCTCCTGTGCGGGGATGGGAGGGAAAAGCCCGACTTTCTGCCCGGGGCCGCAGGGCAGTCTGATGGTGGCTCAGTTGGGCAGATGCTCAGAGAGGTGGGAACCAGTAAATAGAGGGTTTGACACAAGCTCTTCCGTAGTGTGCGCAAAGCCAGCCTAACCACATCCCTACAGCCAGGAGAGGTGAAGCTTGAACTTCGTGGTTGGGAAAGTAGTCGTGTTGGGAAAAACCTTTGTAAGCTGAAGAGGAGCCGCTGCTGCCGAGCCAGGAGGCTGTGCTCAGCTGTTCTGGGCTGGAAGCCACCCGCTATCTGTACGTAGTGGTACCTTTACAATGGTTGACTTTACAAGATGCAAAAGCTGACTCTGCTCATGGGTCATCAGCTCATATTGGCTAATAAAATCCACACTCTACCCACAGGCACTGTTGGTCAACGTGCCTCCTTGCTTATGGCTGCATAAAATGATACCATACTGTTTGGCACAGCTGCACATAGGGGAATTACATTTAAATTCACCAATAAAAGAGCCATTACTTTACAGCAATATTAAAAGAAACCATTTATGAGTGTTAAATCTTTATTTAAATATAATCCTTACCATGTGGTGGGTGGAAAAAGGCAGCAGGCTGAAACATAAAAAAGGTATACTCAGTATGTGGGGTTTTAAAAGCACTTCAATGTTCTAGATTTTTCTTGGGGGAGGGAGGTCTATTTTGGTGGGGAGGAGAGGAGTCAATTCTCTGGGAGGCCAAACCATGCAAGAAACTATCTCGTTGTTTATTTATTTGGTCATGGAGAGGCATAATGCTAGTCATATTTATGTGTCTGAGCTCTGGCATATGAAGGAACTGAAATGAAAGGGCTATTATGCACACGCCCCCCTCTCCCCCCAATATCGCCTAATGCAGAGTATATACTATGGTATATAATGTGGAAGCAGCTGTGTTCTCTCCCCCCCCACTATATCTTCCCACTCTGTGGCTTCCTGGTCTGTATGTTCATGCTATGTTCACCATACCTCCCATGCTACCTGATTTTTCTCTAGCCCCCACATAATATAGTTTTCTGTGGTGGCAACTAGTGCTCTTCTGCTAATACTCCGTGGCGGCTTGTGTCAAAAGCCACCTTAAGCTCTTGCAAACCTATTGCCAAGGCTACTAGACAAGGCAAGAGCTCACAGCCACTTCTCCTCGAAAGCATGAGCAGGATTCATCTCGGGCTGATATCCCACTATTAGCAGGGGCAGTGGTAGGCAAGGGGAGAGCACAGCTGGAGTGCCTGATATATAGTTGATATATGTGATGGCCCAGAGCAGCACAACCTGCCTCTGCCATATCCCATACTGTTCTTTCAGAAAGACACAAGCACCCACTGTTGCTGACTTCCTCACCCTTTCCTCCCCAGTCGCCCTGCCTACAACCTCACTGGCAATTATAGCTGGCCAATGTTTCCTCATTAAAACTGGTTTTCAGCAGGAAACTTGGTTTTGACCTCAGTGGATGTTTCTTTGAAAACTTTCTTTTTTTTGGGAAAATGTCAACATTTTTGACAAGAAATAGAAGAAAAAATGAGGCAAGCCAAAACATTTGTGTGAGAACAGAAACTTTTTTTCGAAAGGGAGCCGCTGTTGGATTTTTTATTTTTTCTGTAAAAGAAAAAAGTTGACCTATGTTCTTTTTCCTTTCTGCTTGTCAAATTTTTTCACAAGAAAAATATTTCACCATCTCTTCTTATGGCGGTAAATGCTACTGGAGGCATCCAACGAGGCCTCTACCTAGAGAAACAGAAGAAGAAAGAACAAGAAAGATCCTTGCAGCCTTTTCCTTTTTACAGCATCATTTCAGGAGAGTACAGAGCTTTCTTCTGAACCTGTAGTGCAAATGCAGCAGTTGCCATTTTTATTTTTCAGATCTCCAGGACAACTGGGAAGATCTATTCTATTGACCCAAATAAATCATATCCCACTAATGTAATTCATACCGAACTGTTTAGAAAACAGGTGCATCCAGCCCATCCTATTATCTATGTAAATATTAAACTAAAAATCTGTGTACAATAACAATGTCATTTTTACTTAGCAAGACAAATCTTGACAACATACTAACCATGTTTTTTTTCCTCAGCATCCACATCTGAAGACATTTTCATTCCTTACCAGAGAATAACAAAACATGGTATGCAATATGAATAATAACTTATCCCAGATAAAATACAGGGTGGAATGCAAAGAAAAAAGAAAAATAATTTGTGGCCTGATGTTTATTCTGTAGTGATGCATTAGTGCTGTATCATTTTCCCGTGCTTTTCTTGTAGCATTTTTCTTTGCATTTGCATCTTACAAATGTTACAGGAAATGAAGGGACCATAGTAGAAAGGGTGAATAAAATTTGCCTTTCTGTATTTATGATTAGAATCGGAGCAGGCCATAAACGTGGATTAAACAAGCAGAAAAGAGAAAATAGTAAACCTTGTTAAGCATTTTGCAAGCTAGTACAAAGCATTTCATAGTGCAGTGTTGATAAAAGCATTGTGATTTTTTCCTAGGCTAAATTCTTATGCTGGAATAACCAGCTGTTACAAAATCAGTGTAAATCAGTGGCAATCTTTGAATCAGGCCTTAAATCCAGGTTGGCTCTGCCGAAATCAGTGCTGGTACTTCAGATTAACACCATGGTAACTGAGATCAGAATCTGATCCACAGTCTTAGCTCATATTATTCCAGAAGGAGTAAATCTTCATAAGTTTGTGGTGTTTTTTTGCCTGATTTTGTGGGTTCCCTCCAATATTCCAGCTGCTCTTCCTTTCACCTCCTGTTACATGGCGGTTATTCCCATCAACAAGACACAATGGATGTGCTGAAAAGTGGCAGAGTGGAGCAGCGGTTAAAATTGCTTTTGCAAATACATCCAGTGCCTTCAGGAAGATTAATCTGAGTGAAGTACCTGAAAAGCTGGAAAAGCCTCCATATACTTCTGAATGCACATATTCATTTGGAGTTGATTGCTGTTCCTCTGGTGCCCTGTAAATCCTCGAGGAATGCAGTTGAGGTTGGGGATCTTCCGCAAAGGGATTTAGAGAGATTGTGAACAGAAAAATTGAGAGTTTTTCTGTCTTTTATACATCTGACAGTTTTGATATATTTTTACAGAGAAATTTTTAGTCATACATATATGAATAAAACTATGCTGCTTGAGAGAATCCTCCATGAACCAACTAGTCCTATTAGCCATGGTTGTATTCAATATTCGTAAGTTTTTACCAGGAAATTGGAATCAATAGTTTTCAGACTAGAGGTTTGTTCATGAGCTCTTTACTATTTATTATTTGTGGTTGGTCACATAGCCTGTCTTTGCTTCCTTACTGGGTAAGGTAATGAAGATGGGAGAATGGTAAATACAAATTATGAACAATGAATTTCTGTGCTCATGCAAACCCAGTGGCCACAATCTCCACAAAAAGGAGTCACATTGAAGTAAGGTAGCTCAAATTCATGATGCACAAGTAGATTTTTTCGCTTTGTGCATCCTGTGTGCTACACAGAATTATCTCCTTGTCTTTTTGGTAGAATGGGTTAATTTAATCCTTATTAATCCAGACACAATAATGAGTGTGATTCAGAGATGGGGGGCAATCCAAATGTTCAACTTTAAGGCCCTCATATATCTTTTCGGTTCCAGTCTGCCTTAGTTATCCATGTAGTCAGAAGCATTAGCTGAAGAATAGATTACAGATACCTTTAGGAAAAATTTTGTGAGTATTCTGGTATTGATGAGTCAAATTCTTTCTCATTTCTAGACAAAACGTGAGAGAAAGAGAAGCCAGAGCACCCAGTAATTCAGAGGGCTTTCCTGGCACCTTAGAGAGGTGGGGGGTCCCATATCTCAAGCATTTGAGACTGGTGTTTCCTGGTCTCTCCTGTGCAGGCAGTTCTACTTCATACAAATGAGTGAGGATGTCCTCAAGCAGGACACTGAATCTGAGATGTTGTGCTTCTGGGAGAGTAGAGGGAATCAGTAGTCCATCACTGCATTACTTACAAGCATGGAAAGAAGGAGAAGAGATGACGTTTTCTTCTGCCTGAAGTGGAGTGAGAGCAATTTTGAAACTTTTTTCTTTCTCAGAGGGTGAGGGAAACATTTTTTACCCATCACCAGTGATGGAGGATGACCATAAACACAGACCATGACCTATAAACTGACACGAACTTGTGTCAATAGCATACCGGCAGAAATCAAAACATATATATGGGAGAATCAGTTCTTCTCCCTCTTGCATTGTAAGGTTGCTGCATCGAGACAAGGATCTGCTTCTTCTGTGTCCTGTGGCTTTTCTGCAATGTATTTCTGAGTATTTCTGTATTTCAGGCTACCTCTGATTCTTTTTTAGGGCAATATAGATGCTCTGCTGCATTTCTGTGTAGGCTAAGTGTAAAGACAGGCCTAACTGCTGCAGATCATTTGACTCTTGCCAGAGGAAAAAACAGTTTTTTGTCTTTTTCTGACTCAGATATAGCTTATAGTTCAGGTTTTTGAAATAGGACTAAGTGAGAGAAAACATGTTGGTAGCATTTTGTTATTTAGTGGTCTGTAGAGCTTGGGCTTTCATTTAAAGATCTTTTTTTTTTCTGAATTGAATATTTTAAAATTGAGTTTGACTAATGACCTTTCAGAAAAGTCAGACCAGTTGTCATCTTGAATGAGAGAATGTAGCTGGTTATAGTCAATTTTATTTAGAGATTTTTTTTGTTCCCATGCTGCTTACAGAAACCAGGTCATTTGAATCTCATTCCCTTGAGGAGAAAACAATAAGCATACTTTTGATCACTTGCTAATATGACTGTCTTCCTGAGATGCAGATGCTGATTTGCTTGGTACATATCTTTGTGAATGTGCTTTTATGTCTTCTCTGACAGAAAGGAATATGCTCGCTATACTGACTCTACTTCCCACGATGAGCCCAAGAAATGAAGATTTATTGCACAAAATAATTTGTGGAAATGCTGCCTTTCTACGGAGATACGACATTTTTCTTCTTGTTCTTATTGTTGGAGATGATTTGCATAATCGTTGTTATCACATCTGATATATCCCACTGTACATCACTTTGTATGTGGTTTGTGCTATTGCAAGAGAAGATATGGTGGAAGCTAAAATTCTGTGGAATATTAAAGTTGTTGCACATGTATTATTTGACCTGGATTACTGTGATTTTTTAGAAAAGGGCCAGCAAGGCTTGGTATGTAGTGGATAAAGCACTAGCTTTTCTTTTTGAGTATTTTTATTAGAAATTTGGATCATGGTTCAAATCACAACTAGAGACCTAAATGAAATGAGTCTGTGTTTTCTTCTGAGTCCCCCAATGGACAATAATCCAGATCATAAAATATACCACTTAAACTTTGGCAGTCTTCTGTTCTCAGGAAGCTTTATTGCTTCGTATTACCTTAACTCAAAGATAGTCCTTCCAGGACCCAGTTCAAGCTGAGGTTATTTGAAGAACAAAGTTTGTATTTCTAACTAAAGCTGGTCTGTGGATAACTGTAAGCTCTAATAGGGTTGCAAAGCAAACTCACATACCTTTCTGCTGTACCTTAATGAAATTTAGCTGTTTGGCAGGAATGTGTGTCAGATCATTCCCTCTCTATCTCCAGTATGGAGCCAGGAGGAGGTGGGGACACCTCAGGAAAATTATTCTTTGAATCCCTAGAGCCAGAAGCCTTCTGACATCATCACCAATGGCTCATATACTTTAAAGGGATTCAGCTCAATTTGGGATCGATGCATGCAAAAGGTCACAATTGACAGCCTATATTTTTTGATCCTTACACCTCTCCTTCTCACCTGCATGTCTGTGGGTCACAGCGTGGCAGCCCGCCCTGTGCCTGAAGGGTGACCCGTGCGGTCTGTGTGCTGCCTCCTGGCAGGGCAGCAGCCCCCGAGCCACGGGACCTGCGCTGAGGCCAGCTGCATCGCAGTAATGGGAGTGTAAGTGGTTAGAGCTCTTCTGGATTTACGTGATGTAACCCGAGTCTCACTTTAGCCCTTAGCGTCGTGTGCTGGCTGCATTTGATGTCATGAACGTGAGCTATTTTTCATGCTTTGGTAATAAAATCGGTGCCTAGCTTCAAAGGAAATCTGGCTTCGAACATCCTGTAGCATCTCAGAGACAAATGTGTTATCAATATAGACACCTTTTCCTAATGATTGATCTAAGGCATAGTAGTCCTTCCAAAACAAAAGGCATGGATGCACTGTGAATTAAAATCTGACATCTTTCCATGCACACCAGAAATAAGGGAAAAAGGTTCATGGGAATGTCATGGATTATGAATGGATCCCATCCAGGTGAAATTCCTTCTGGTTATTTTAAATGTAACAAGAACTGACATTAGTAGCATTTTTTTTACCCTGAAGGTGAAACACTTTTCAGACTGTAGCTTAAAACCAGCTCTCAGTTACACAAGTGTAAATCTGTGCCAAATAACTCCGGTGAGGCCAGTGGAGTTATTGGGGATTTACACGGGTGTAATTCTGAGCAGAGTTTGACCCTTTGTGGATATAGATATGCACTCAATTTATTACACTATTATGCCGCGAGCAGGTGTGCAGGGACATCCACAGGGGAAGGGAAAATGTAAGTCCCAACTACAGGTCACTTCATATGCCTTTCCTCAGGCTTGCTGTATTTCCAAATCAAAACTCACAGGCAGAACAAATCAACTTGAACTACTGGGTAATAACCACTCAAGGCCATTTCAGCTTCAGCCCTGTGCAAGGCAAAGGAGGGTGTCTTTTCCCTTAGTATCTTCTTTCACACTTTCTCCCCTTCCCCAGCTGCAGTCTTACCCTGATCAGGGCTGTGATGGCAGGAACTGGGTATAAAAAAACCTAAAAACTGTTTTTTTTATACTGGGTAGTATAAAAAACCCTCTTTTTATACTGGGCTGTCATGGTATCTTGCTATATATACGTGTAAGTGAATGGCTGTAACTGCTGATGCATACACAGGAGAGTGTTGCGCTTGTGATGGTACCTTTGATAATCTAAAATCATTTGTATGCAACTATCTGGATGGGTCCCGACTGAGAGAGATACATACAGAGCCAGAGCTGTAGAGCAGGTTTATCGCTTATCATTTGATATTGATTTGAGGTTGTGTGCTGGCACAGTGGCTACATAACAGTATTTCTAGGAGCAAGTGCTTTAGGTGGAATGATGGGGTGAATTGTAGGAAAATAACATGGAGATCTAAACTGGAGTTTAACCAGCATGCCTGTGTTAAAATCCCTGGGGCAAAAATGTATGTAAAAAAGGGCCAGCAAATCTTTAATGAGTGTAAGTGATCCAGATTTTGGTTTTATGCTTCCATTGAAATGATGGCATCTCCAGCACCTCATAGCTTTCTTAAACCCTGGGCTTAAATGAAAGCAAGGTATTTTATGTCCTGACTCATCATCATTCACATTTTTGGTCACGCCCCTTCTTTATGGTATTGTTGTCCCTGTGCAGCTCATCCTCCCTGGCTCTCACCTCTGCCCACTATGTGTCAGGAATGCTTTCCTTCCTCACAGTCCCACAGTTTCCAGGCCATTGCATTTCTGCCTTAGACAGTCAGTAGGCTTCACCCAGCTACCAAAATGATGCAAAGAATATTTCCAAATTTCCTTTTCCATGCCTTGTTCAACCCTGAAATCTCAGCTTATGTGTCTGAGGCACAACATTGCCAAAAAAATCTGGTGATCTTTACTTGGGGTAAATCCCTTCCTTGCCTTTCTACGAGTTTGCGCTTGTCACTCCGACTCTTCCTTCTTGAGTTCAGCACTCTTTGGGGCATCTATCTAACACTTTTCATAGTGTTAGATACCGTCATATCTCTCAAAATATAACATAACATTTGATGACCTAAAATGTGAATAATGATGACTCCCCAGATCAGTGCTGGCTAGATGGATGTGCGGATAGCGATCCGTTTTGAAACTTTGATCCCTGAGAGTTGGAAGTGACCTTTTATGCTTTCTGGCTTTGAGAGAAGAGTATCGTTTACTGCAACAGCTTTTGCTCTCCTGGGGCAGCTGGTGATGCTCATGAGATGCTGGGCAAAGCTGGGAGGGTGTCCACACTACTGGCTGGAAGCCGGAAGCCCAAAATGAATTCCATGGGAGTGTCAAGAAACATGAAGTTTCCTTCTAAAACAATTTTTAAAATTTTCCTTTTTTTAAATGTTTTTTTTTTTTCAATATCTTCTTAACAAATTTTTAGATGAAGGTTTACTTTTTGGGTATTAAAAATCCATAAAAAAATGAAAATTGTTCACATCTGTACAGAACTGTCTTAGCTATTTTTTGCCCCTATGGGTGAAATAGTAATGGCACCGTCTCCCTGTGTACATAGAGTGGACTACACCAACTGTTTTGGCAGCTCATCAAGCTAAAAGAAGTACTCTGGTGCCCAGGGCAACAACTGTCTAATTTGCCCACAAATCAGGTCAGTCTGGTACCAGGGTGGTTAAAAATTATCATTCCACAAACTGAAATCTTCCCTAAGTAAATTACTGACAATTTGTTAGTGTCATGGATTATCCAGATGTATTGTCTTTAAACCTTTGTAAGAGGAGGGAGATGCTGTAGAAGCCTTCTCAGAGTCTGGGTTTGAACTAATCATCTTCTACCAAATGTGCATATTTTCTACGGGTGTGGAGCTAGAGCTGGTTATAAAACAGATACAGATTACTTAAAGTAGAAGAGACCTTTTAATTTTTTTTAAATTATCAGTTCTCAAAAATATTAACAAAGCAGTTCAGGATTTTCACCCATCTTCCTTACAACTTGGTAGAGATTAATTGTTTACCATTCAGCTTTTCATATTCAGTTTCCTCTCTTTTGTCCTTTTCTGTCTCTTGCATTTCCTCTCTTCTGATGTTTTTAGAGTGAAGGCTGGGGAGAAAAAAGTAATGAAGGAGAGAAAGAAGAAATAGAAAAATGAAAGAAAAAAGCTAAGAGAAGGAAATCAGCCGTTTGAGACACATTTGTGAAGACTCTATCTGAAAAGACTAGCTGCTTTTTTTTTTCCTTTTTTCTTTTCATTGCGGCCTTCTAGGGAAGGGGGGGGGGGGAGTTTCTTCCCTGGGACCAGACAACAGATTGGGGGTGCTGCTTTCACACTGCCAGTCCCCTTTGAGGGCAACTGAGCTGTCACAACTGCCAACACATGAGCAGAGTGACTTAGGGAGTGCTATGGACAACCAGGGACTGGGCAGGAACTTTTAATGACTGCTGGCGGGAGGTAGCCAATATGAAAAAATATCTAAGGTTAGAAACCAAGAGGTGTCAGGGTGTTTCATAAAAATTCTGCTGCCCATGCAGAGAAAGGATGGACTCCTGCCTGTTTCAGGCCAAAGCAACATATGATACTGATGGTTCAGGTATGTGCATAGTGGTTTCTAGTCCGGACTAAGGATCTTGCAAAACCATATCCCACGTCAAAGGTTACAGTTTGGCTTACTTCAGAAAACAGCCTTCTTGCTACAAATGTCTGCCCCATGCAGGGCTGCCAAAGGCAGTTTCGGTTTTTTTGAGATTCACTGGAAGAGCAACAAAATGCAAAGATGCTGAAGCCAGGGCACAGCATCAGACAAGCAAAACTGTTGGGCCCCTCCACAAGTGAGTGAAAGCCAACATCTTAAAGCAGAAGAAGGTGTGCCTTTGGAGAGAGAGAGTGTGAAGATTGGAAGAGTACTCCACTGCTGTGGCTTGCTGACAACTCCCTCAGTGCAATGATATATACTTGTCTCCTGTAAACATCTCTTAGGAAGCTCATTTGAAAGTGTCTTGCCAGCCCTCAGCTGTTTCATCCCAACACCTTCACCATGTGGCTGATGTGGGGTTGAAGCTAACACATGAATGGCACACATGAACTAATACCCCCATCTGACTTCATGTGTTTGGTTTACAGATTTCACTACAGATTTTATTAGCCTGTGATTCAAATCCCAAACCTGCTACAGTTGCCAGGTTGTCCAGATGCTTACAAATGATAATAAATTAGAAATACTTAATGCTAAAGCTATTTAGTATCATGTGAGGAGAGAGACCTCCAAGTTGGAACACTGTGCTGTGTGTGCTTTTACCTTGAGCTTGTTGTGGGATGTTTGCCTAAAACTTTATTTATTTTATTTTATTATTTTATTTATTTTCTCTTACGTTATTTTAAATGGTCTCAAAGGTTGGAGAGAGACTCAGAACCTGCAGCATTTCCCTTCAGTTCTGCTTGGAACACTTCATGCTTCTAAGTATAAACACCAGAAGGATTGCTAGACCCCTTGCGTAAGGCAGGATACTGGGGCTGACTGTAGCAGTCTTCAGAAAGTGAGATGGATTCATCTTGTATGTCTGACAGAGCTCTGCTGCAGCCATGCCTAGATGCAGTGTATCAAGCCACTGCCTATATAGGAGAGATTTTTAAGACTTCTGTTAATTAGAAGACAAAGCCTGCACAGCATGTTCGCCCAGGGGTGTGGCATTGCTTGGTATGGCTAAAGTTGCATAAGGAGATCTGCAGATTTCTCGTGAAAAGTATTTCTGTTGAGTTTTATATTCAGAAGGGAATCATTTACACCAGATTCCTCCCCTAGCTATCAGACTTGTACAAATCAGGCTGTTGCATACCCTTATTTCAGATCCTTGGGTACAGAAGAAATACAGAGAGTGTAAAACTGGGTCTGTGTTGCAAAGGAATTTTATCAACACATAGTACAGATAGACCCCCCACCCCCTTATTCACAGGGCTTTAAAGCTCAAGGCAGGGAAGGGGTTAAGGCATCCGCAGCTGGGGAGCAGCTGGTGGGTTGGGAGGAAGAGTGCAGAAATGAGACTTAACGCAAGGCTGCTAGGGCGCCTTTGAGATGTTTGGGGCTGATGCATCAAAGTGCAGCCAGCAGTGACTGCGGGCTGGTCCTGGATGGAGTGAGGGTGCTACTTAGCAGGGCTGAGGTGGGAAATGGTGCCAAGGAGCCTAGCTGTGGGCTTTTTGTCGGTGCGGGTGACATAGCAAATCTGAGGGAGAAGCTGGCAGGGTGAAGATGGCAAAGCTGGTGCTTGTTATTATGCAACACCAGCATTTGATTTTTAGGCTTCAGAAGAAGTGCTAGTACACCTATTAGTGTCAATACCATTTCAGTGCTGACATATAAGACTTTTGGGATTTGGACAAAACAGTTTGAACTTTGTATTTTTGCATCCTTGTGTGTTCCCTGATCTCTCGGGAACAACCTGTCGGTTTCCAAGGCATTAATTTCAAAATTTATGTGTCTCTGTCACCACCAGCAGTGGCTCCTAAACTCTTTTTTTTATGATAGTGATAGTCTGAGCTGCTGTCAGGCTGGTGATCCTGTTGAGGTTTGCAGCCCCTTGTCCACAAGCCGGTTGTCAGGCTCGGGACAGAGGCAATCCCTTAGCCCCTCAAAGCCCATTAGAAGCCACTTATCAAACCTAGATATTCTATAAATCCTCTGGCTAGCTGCAATTTGAGTTTTTGTGGTTGCAGTTCCCTAGCGGCGTTTGGCTACCTGCAGCGTGTGTGAAGAGACACAAGCTCCAGGACCCCTTCTTGCAAGAGATGTGTCTTGTTCTTGGGCCGGTTACTCAGGCTGGAGGGCTTTCTTCAGGTTACTTATTTCTACCTTCCCCCACTGCAATGCGCTCTGCTCCTGTCTGGTAAATAGGTAGTGTGAGCCCACTTGTCTGGAGAGCTGCTTTTCCATCTTGAAAGCTGACTACTAGGCATTGTGGTAACTTAGTCCCTGCTTTGGGATGTTTCTGGTCAAATCTGGTTGCACTGCCCATCCGTGTATGCAGAAACTTAGAGTTCAGCCAAAGTCTCTGCTCCTTGCTGCTGCTCTGTCTGGGGCACTCGAGGTGTCTGCAGTGTCAGCACATAAATGTGCACAAAGTAGCATGTGGTGTGGAAAACACAAGGGTCTTAAAAGAAATGGCTTCTGTAGTCTACTTACAGGTTAGAAAATAGCTGAGCCTCCAACTCCAGTAAATTGCTCACTGATGTTTCTAGTTTTATTATATATTTATATATTTTTCAGAAACAGAGATTCCCCTGAAAGCTTTAAAAGAAGCTCTGTCAATTTCTTACTTCAAGTCATCAGGCGAATACTTTTTTTAGTGAGAAGGTTCATTGGGACTGGTTTGGTAAACCCCAGTCCTTTTGGAAATGGACAGGTGAGGAAAGCCACGTGTAGCACAGCGCAGGACCACGGTGTTCCTCTTTGGTAATGCAGAGCGTTACCTTTGGGACTTCTCACAACACTGCATGCTGTAAGGATTGCAGTGTTTGGCCATAAATGGCTAGCGTTGTGCATTTAAAAACTGCAGAGTCTCCATTTGAGCTTCCTTAGTAAAACGTTTGAGTTTTGTTAAACAGAGGATGCTCTCCAAGGAATGCAGAACACAGAGGATCTCTTCCAGCCGGGCTGGATGGCTGTGGTGGGATGGGGCTGGCCATGCAGGAGCCCAGGTGCAAGGATTCGGGGCTCATAAACAACCTTCACCTTTGGACTCCATTCACATCTCATCAGGAGCAGCAAGTATGGAGTCCAGGCTTCAGCCTCGCCGTGCGCAGGGGATTTGAACATGGAGACTGAAGCTGGAGTTAAATGCTATGCCAAGCACTTCTCCAGTACATAGTGGTAGGAAAATGTTGCTTGTATCATTATGAAGTGTGTGTACACTTTCTAAAGTGTTTGGTTGAGAAAGAAACCAGAAGACATCAAACACATGTTTGTATAAAGCCTTTCCCTGAGTTAAGAGATGTCAGATTTAAATTGTCATTGTTTATACTCGTAAACGTAAGAGGAAATAGTCTTTGGTTTAAATTTTCGGCAGGCCAAGTTATATAGCCTGCCCTGAGAGAGTCTTGTAGCTCCGGAGGAGGAGAAGCTCTCAGGCAGACGGGCTTTTGGGGGGACATCAGCTGGGCATGGCACGACGCTAATGTGCCTGGCCAAGCTGTGCTGCTTTGGAGTAGTGCTCGGTGTTGCTGTCAACGTGCCACAGCTCCTGTGGGCACCGTTAATGCAGAGCAGGCAGAGGTCTGGGCATTGGTGCCTTCTCCTCCCGCGCAGCCCTTCCTGCCCAGAGGCGGGTGAGAGCAGGGGGGAAGCAGGCAGCTGCCTGCAGTTCCTTGTGTGCCCCAGGACAGTGGCCGGGCCGGCTGCTGCCCCAGCAGCAGGCACAGGGCTGAGTGCCCGGTCACACTGCCCTGGGCTGTGGGCTAACCCCGGGGCTGGGAATGTCGACCAAGCCAGGGTGTTGGTGTACGGATGATTACAGTTAAAGAAAATAAAAGTAGTTAACCTAAACTTCATAAAGTTGCCCACATTCTACTTAGAAAATATTCAAGACCCAAATACACTGCAGAAATGCACTTAACCACCTGAATCCATATGGGGAGGAAGCAGTAGGTACTTAAGATTGTGCTGCTGAAGGTACGGTTTCCAGGGCCAGATAGGATTACCCAGTTTATGTCCAACGCCTCCTTGCAGCCCTGTTTACTCTGCTTCTGATTTAAGTTATATTAAAGGTATGACCAGACTGTCAATGAACATGCAGTGTTTGTCATACAATCTGGCTCTATTTCTTTTGCTGTCCAGCACAGGAAATAATGAAGACTTCTGAGGTAATGGGGTTTTTTTGTGTTTGCAGGATTGTTGTTAAAATATAACATATTTTATCAATCTGATTTTTGTGTATGAACATTTTTATTAGACTTTGTTATGAAGATTTTCATGTTTTGTTTTCTGCCCTGTGTTCTCTGGCTCCTCTTTAAAAGAAGGTGATACCCCAGCCTGTTCATCTCCTCATCTGCCAAGCCACCTGCAATAACTGCTGAACCTGCTGGCCATTTTTAACTTCTCTAGACGGAGCAGACACACTTTCCGATGTGAGCTCTTAAACCTCTGAAAACAGATAGATATGCAAAGAAGAAAAAACAGTTCAGGGAAGAAAATCTGTAGGGTGTGTTCAAACATTTAGTCTGGTTCAATGTTCCAGCTCACCAAACACGGGCCTGGTTTGGAGCCAGCCATTTACTCAGGTTTTAATGAGGGGAAGGAGGAGGGAGCTGAAGGCACTGCTGCATGGCAGGGAGCTCCAGAAGGGAAGGGAAGACAGAATGGTGGTGAGGGTGAAGCCAAAGAGCTGGAGTTACTGCAGATCAGGGACAAAGGGTACATACCCATAGAGAAGCCAGCTTTGTTAGTTTTATTGTGCTTGTTCCATTTTTACACAGAAAAGGCTGGTGCATTCTGGGGGAAAGGACTGTAGGAGTAAGACAAGAAAAATTATCAACCCAGGGTTGAAACAGTCACTTTTTTTTTAATCTCTGGAGGAAAAAAAAGTGTCAAAATGAAGATCCTGCTCAATACTGAATGGTCATTTTTCTGTGAATGTATCGAAAGTTAATTAGCTCCTGTAGAAGCTTTGGTATTGATGCAGGGTAATGAGAAAACATAAGACATAAACCAAGAATAATTGTAAAAATGCTATTAAAGGTTTCTCTTTTCAAGAAGTGACAGATTAACTAACAAAATAATCCATTTTATTGGACAAATTGGTTAGAAAAGTATGGTGTCTGGCTTCCCTCCAACACCAATAATACTATTAACAGCAGCCATGGAATTGATGCCAAATGAAAAGAACAGTCTGAGCTCTGAGTGACAGAAGTGGCCTTCTGCCAGGAAAGGTAAGTATGAATGCATGAGGAACATTTTCTTCTTGTTTTTGTATTTACATTTGGCATTAAGAAGTCACCTAAGGGCTGTTAACATCTGAGGTGGTATAAATCTAAACAGGTAGAGGACAGGACAGATTTTAAAGGCATTTCCCGGCAATTCATCTTGAACACACAGCTACCAAGTATTCTCACTCTTTGAGTGCAGCACCAAAAAATAAATTACCGTTCCACACTTTTAATAGCATTTCATTAGAAATAAAAACCAAAATGTTTGACAAACCATATTTTAAAAAAATTTCTGAGGGTAGGTTTCAGGCAAGAGATATATTTTTGTACAGTTTGTAAAAGGGCTGAGATTTGAGAGCTCTGAGACATTCACTTTTTTAGCACTGAAGATCCTGCTCCCCTCCTTTTGAGCCCTTTTTTTATTTTCCACATATATCAGAGATCTCAGTAGGGCTCTTTCTTGAGGAGAGTGCTAGTCACCATGAGGCAAGGAGGTGAAATCCAGCCATGAATAATAAATGTCTGGGAAACAGGTGAGAAATCACTTTTGCACGATGGTTGAAACTTTGCCAGTGTACTTAACACTGTAGATCAGATCTTCGGCTGCCATAAGTTGACTTCTGTGGAGATACTTTACTTCACACCAACTGACGATCTGGCCCCGTATGTCTGATTTAATGGTGACTGTAGTCCAGTCTGAGAGCAAATTATGGTATGTATTGAATGGCTACTTTCCAGAGGTTAGCTGGACCATTCCAGTAGGTGAGGCCGAGACTGCCTCTGGTCTCACTTCTTCAAACTAAAGACTGTGAAAATAGTCATGGATGTGGGAAATGATTACATCGGGACGCTTGTGTATACTTCTAATCCCTAATAGCCTCTGCTTGTCATTTCACTATAAATATGTTTTCTGGAGTGGCCATTCTTATATGGAAATGTCTGAATCCAGTTAATGATTCTGGCATTGAGGGATTTTTTTTCTTTCCAGAGACAGTGGCTTTGTTCCCCACTTTTTATTTTCATTGGACTGGATGTAAACCAAAACTTTAGGAGATGCTCGTTTCAGGGAGGAACTGCGCTAAATATAGTTCTTCAAACAAGCGTGCTAAGCGTCTGTCCAGCCATCCACCTATCTGTTCTATCTTCCCAGAAAGACTTTTTGAATTAATTTTTTTAATAAATACATTTTTTTTCTGATTGGTATAAAGTTCATTCCAGAACTCTATTACACATGTAGAAATAGTAGAAATTTGTGAACAAGGTTCTGATGAACCAAGAAACCTTAGGATATGTTGCTTAAAAGCTTAGGTCCCAGGCCCACTTTAAAAATACTGGTGCAGATCCTGCAATGTTGTAACTCTATGTCTTGGCATTGACAAGACCCTTAAGCACCCTGCAGCTGTGTAGAGTGCTTGTAACATTTGAGGGTTAAGGCAAATGTTGATGCACTACAGTGGCTCTGGGGTTTCGCAGGGATCTCTCAACCTGGGCAGGAAGAAATACATACTTCCATCTCTGCAGGCAGGATGCTTGTGCCCACATTAGGTGGCTCAACCCACAACTGAGAGAGGAGTAAGGAAGCTTGCAGGAAAAAAATGGTGTGAGCCAACTGAGCTGTCACCTCTGTGTCTGACTGTCTCTGGGACTAAAGACATGTAATAGTCTGACAAATCTGCAATTGAGGAACAAATACCTGCATGCAAAATACATATATTCAAACTCAGATATTGGTGTATGTGGAATTCATGTATTTAAATAGCCAAATCCTCAGAGAAGAGCTGAAGCCCACTCCTGGTGACAGATCAGGCCAGGTCTGCAAGCTGCTAGGGAAAAGTCTTTCACTACTATTTGCAATCACTTTTATGGATTGATCAAAATGTTTCTGTTTCAGATGTTAACAAAAATGTTGTTGAAATCAGAATACTGACAACTGAACCCCTGTCAACAAATGGGAGTTATTTTTGTGAAGATGGGTTGTTCAAAATGCTCTGTTTGATGCACATGCGACATCATGAATGTCAGTGGGATAACAGAATGGTGGTCGTTGTTTCTGCCATAAAGCCTAGAAACCAATTCAACCCATAACAAAAACAAACAAACAAACAAACAAATCAACCCTGAAGTCTATTTAACTATATCAAGTCCTTTTAACTAAACCCCTACTTAGTAAGTAGGCAACTTTGCCCTCAGTATTTTCCTGTTCTGAGCAGGATCAGAGGTGTTGGTGCCAGAAGTCAACATACCATGAGAGTGTCTGGTTTTATTCTGACTGAACTGGAGAGCAGGAAGTGCAAAGGATCATACAGGAGAGCTTTCCTTGTGCTTTCCAGCCTTCTTGGATGGAAGCATCAGGAAGTTTGGATAGGATCTGGGTTATACTGGCACTCCCAAACAGTTTTCCAGCCCAAGTCCGGTCTCCAAACCATCTGGGGTTTGCCCATTGCTAATATGTTTAATCTGATCTAACCTGTTTTTTATTTAAACAGGGATTAATTGCATTTCTTTGTTCTTTGGTGACTTGATGCTAATCACATGCAGCACAGTTCTTAGGATCAGTTACATGAATGCCTGAATTGCTACCTTAGATGATGAAAAACATCTGGGAGAGGAAGTGTAGCAAAGGGGAAAGGAAAAAAGAGGCAGATGGCTGTATCTAGGGGCCTTAGATGTTGTGGCAGGAGCACTTGTAAAATGGCTCTACGGGTCCTTCTCTCTGTTTAGGACTTGTGTTTTTCTGCCTTATACCTGCAGTTCTAGTGTTGCAATGTTCCTAAAGCCTAAAAGAACCCAAAACTGCAACTTTTTGGACTAAACCTGGTTAGTTGGCAAGTTTACACTCAAATATTATTAATCTTGTTGTGGGAGATTTCCTGCATATCTTAGCACTGACAAAATCTCTAAGCACCCCACAGCTGTGCAGAGGGCTTGTGACATTTTAAGGTTAAGGCAAATGCAGAAAAAGAAAGTAAGAGAGATGGTAGCTTCAGCATAAGCAGAGTGGAAATTGGGACCAGGATGATGCTGTGAAGTCCTCTCCTGCCCTCTAGACTGGACTGTTCAATGCACAGGTGACATATGTGCTGTTAAACATAGAAGCAAAGTGTCCATCAAGTCGGGACACCCACAGATTGGACCACAGTTCAGACATGTATAAGAAACGGGCTTTTAAAATATTGTCAAGAGACCTCAATATAGTCCCTGAGCAGTACTGATATAACTTCAGCTTTTTATTGAACCTATCTTTCTCAGTGGCTAAGGGAAATCGCTTTCAACATTTTTTCTGAATATGGATCTGTAATGGTTTTCCAGGGCGTCTGCAGAGAGAATTAAAGCCTATGCAAGACAGTTTGGCTTTTCGTATGCTGCCTTAGAAGTGGTCCATGTATGCCCAAGGGTCTACTGACTGTCAATGGAATACCTTCGATCTAGGGGAAATCCTGGTCCTAGTAAACCCAATGACAAAATTATGAGTTTCATAGTAGTCAGAACTGAAACCTCAGCAACTCTTGTAGAGTTCAAAGAAAAAAGCAAATGTTTCATTTCATGACTGGAGGCGGGGCTCAGCAATGTAGACAGATTGTCTTGTAGCAGTGCCAAAAATATCACCTGTGTTTTACAAGAATAAGTAAAGGCACTCCAACAGCCTCATCTCTGAAAAATGGCAGATTAATCCAGGAGTTAAACTTAGATCATCTCCATGACAGTGCACAGCATCAGCACAACTGACTTGGTATGGGCTGCTTTAAAGGGATTTTTTGGGGAAATCAAAGTCCCCTTTATCCAACTGTCAGTTAAAAGGCTAACAAAATGTCCAGCATTGCCCAGTGTCTAAAATCTAAACCAGGATTGATCAGTGTTCGTGATATTTAAAATGAATGTTACAATCATGTCCAAAGTCTACCTTTCTTGCAAGTGTATTTGCTGTCGTACAAAGCCTGAAATAGTCTGGTTGACATGTCTTATTTCATGTATGCCCTTGAGTATGCAACATATTTAAATCATCCTGTGCATAGTTAAGTATATGTTTTTCCATACGTTACTTTAGTGGAAAACTACACTGAGGCTTACCTGCAAGAAGCAGCATTTCAGGATGTCAGCATATTCATACCGACTGCTGCTCTTGTGTAGGTCAGCAGGAATGAGCACTTAGGAAAACTCTCTTAAAGGAAGCTCTGGTACAAAGTGTGTATAACAACATTTATTTCACTCCCAGAGGAGTTTATGAGGCTTAATTAATGCCACAAATTGGTTTAAGATCTTTGGGTGAAAGATGATACAAAACCGTACAGGGGTGGCTTGTGGCTCTTGCTAGTATTTCACAGCTGAGGGATCTCCCCAGGGTTTGGGTTGAGCTGCGGAGCAGGGCAAAGCACAGATGCGCAAGTAAGTTTGAGCAGGTATAAACTGATGCCCCGTGTCCTCTGCTCATAATCGCAGGTTGTCTTTCAGGCTCAAGGCTGACACACTGAGCTCAGGAGATGAAGGCACTGGTCCTGCAGGGTCCCAATCTGCCTGTATGAAGGAGATCGGTGCCATCCTTCCTGCCCACCTGATACCTTTGCAACTTGGGTTGATGCTGGCATTTTTTGACTTCTGAGCAAGCATAGGTGCAGTCTGGAGGACTGGCACAGACTGCTCCGCTCAGCTGGGGAGACCTGCCTGTCCCAGGTCCCCAGCATAGCTGGCTCTGAAGGAGCAGTCAGGGGGGATACAGCGAGAGCACCCAGGAACATTTTGCTTCCCTTTTCCTTGCCTCTGCTGCTCCAGAGGGCAATGAAGCTTCACAGTACCCTTTTGCTGCAACAAGCATGTGAATGACAATACAGCACACCCCACAGAAATACCACATCAAATATGTGAGAGGACCGTTATCCATAACTTCGTGATATTTTGCAGTGAATCAGATGTAATGCTGATACGGTCTGCTTAAAAGCCAAACAAAGCTAAAAATTTAATTGAGATTGGCCAGAGGAAGGGAAAACATCAGAAGCAAATAGCTGCAAATGTAAAGTTGCTTATGTTGGAGCTTCTCTGTTTTTTTTTCCTGAGTCTTTTCAGTTAAATCTGCAAATTCTTTCTCAGGCATTTCCCTAGAGCAGTGCTTTCCTTATAGCAAAGGTTTGGACTACCCAGAGATGATAGACTTACTAGGTCTTTTACAAGTGAAAGCTTGGAGTAGATTTAAAAATAAGTTAACATCTAGATTAAAACAACACCAACCATCCCCATCAACTCTGAGCACTGTTAAATGACAGAGAAATTAGGATGGCGTGATAGGCCAGCTGAACTGGCATTTCTCAACCCATAAAAAACAAGGAAGGAAGCACCTGATCTGAAAACCTGTACAGATGGTGCTGCATTAGCTTCTCTCTTACAGAACTAATTAAGGAGCTCTTTTTGGCTTATAGTGGCAGGCACTGCATATGAATGTTTTATAAAGCTCATTAAGGACCCTCTACCTCAAGACATCTCTGAAGGCTGACAGAACAGTAAAGAATGGTGTTTGAGAAGGTTGTGATGTTTGATTGAATTTCCATTAAGATAAATTGCATATAAAATAACTAATTGATTATGTATCCACCCTGGAAATATTTGGACTCCTGTAGGCAGAATGAGGGGTCATTGGAAGATCAGATTGAAATAAACCTTCTAAATGTGCCCATGGGTTTAATTCTGTGGGTTAACAAAAACAAAACTAATGGCCTGTGAAGGTTATCCATTTACAGTAGCCACAGATCCATACAATATCAGAGACAGACCTGAAGGTGTTCCTTGTTCATATGGACAAGTACTCAATGCCCAGAGACCTCTTTCTTTACTTTGGGAGCTTTCAAACACATGCCTTATTCAGAAAATTGTTTGTATTTCTACAGAACACAAGATTAGCTGCAGATCTATGATCAGCAATTTTCTTTAACCACTGTATAAATAGGAAAGTTCTCTTAATTAGGGGTACAATATGTGATAGCAGAGAATTTTGCTATCTAGCAAGGTTTCTGAATCCTCAAACTGATACTTGATAAGACCCAGTGGATTTCAAACTTTGAATTTATAGGATATGCTGCTCTTTACCAAAATCTCATAAAACAGGCTAATATGCAGCACCCAGGGGAACATGAAAAGCAACGTAGTTATAAATATTTAAGCTACATTGTAAATTGTACACTAGAGGCAAGAAAGCAGGAACTCCTGAATCCCAGAGTCGAGCGAAGCTAGTAAATGTGAAGTGGGGGGCTGCGTGATGCCAGAGTGTGTTTCTCCAATTCCACATCCAGTGGGAATGAGATAACTTGCTTCAAAAACCCCCACTCCTTATCACTGTCTTTTCAGCTCCACTCACCATGTTAAACTTTAAGGAATTATTATTTTGAAATTCTAGCCCAAACATGTTATTTTGGTTTTTACTTAGTTTTAAAAATATCTTTAGCTCTTACCTTCACTCATGTCAAAAATTTGGCTGGGAGGAATTCTCACCTGATAAATGAAAGAAAATAGCAAGGACCCTGTGCAAAGTTTTTGTTTTGTAATATCGGGGATATTAATCTGATGTCCTTTCTTACTGTGAAGAGCAAATACTAGTGACTTGTTCCTGATTGCACTGTATTTTCCTAGGATAAAAAGTATTTTTGCTTGTGAAGAATGATATGTTAATCAATGAAAACCACTATTTGGCATGATCTGCAATGATAAAGACTTAACTGCTTTTTGTTCTCCAGAAATCTGGGCAACACTTGAGAGACTGTGCCAGGTATCAGAGGATTTGCTCCCTGAGTGCAATGGGAGGCTGTTTTGGAAGAGTCTTGGGAGGTCACCTCAGTGTGTTGCGTTTTGTCTCGACGCCTGATCCAGCTTCTTATACACTCAATGGAGAGACTTTAATTTTTGAGTGGAAGCTCAAATTTATCTTGTTTAAAGATAACAATGAATCCATTTAGCAAATACACCAAAGCAAAATAAATCAATTCAATCAGGAAAATAGTACACTTTTTTCAGTTTTTATGCCCTTTGTAATGTTGCTGTCAAATGTCTTGTGCTTAACTTCCTTATCGCTTTTTATTTTGAATTAACAGCCTGGTTAGCTTAGAGATGATGTATGATTCCTTATTATTCAGAACATATTTTCTATGTCATATATGGAATTTTTGGATGTTCCCAATGAATGTTGCCATCACCTCCGTGGTTTCAGTCTGGTCATAGTTAGGATTTTTCAGGCCACACACAGGCCAACCTCTTACTTTTGGCAAGAAACAGACAACTGGGCTCATAAATTATATTCATAAATATTTAGTGTACTCATATGTGTGGCTTTCTAAATAAAGAGAAGGAAAGCCAAGACCTGAGGAAACCTGGTAATTCTGGAGGAAGAATAATTTATTTTGTCAGGAAGAAAAACCTTCTACAAAATCTGTAAAACTATAATTTACTCCTGACATTTAAAATAAATCATGTTTTTGTACAAGTATAATGTGAATGAAACTGCTTCCAGAAAAATCAGTATGGGCTTTGACCAACAGAAGTACTTGAAATATTGAACACTGGAAGTATTCAGCAATAGTGAACAGCATAGGAGAACATGATTTATTACACCAGGAGAGAGACTATCTAATCATATAGATCCCATTATCAAGAGTGGCAGTGGTCTCTTTCTGCACATGACCCTTCTCTGTTAAAAGGAAAAATGGGCTGTGGTAGTAGTGATGGTGGCTTGAAGGTGGTGGGAATAGTGCATGGCCCTTCTTCAGCCAGGATGCCACCAGTGAAAGAAGCTTTCCCAGGCTCCTCCCATGGGCTCAGCTTAGCCAGGCTCTGCTCACTGTGCTCCGGTTATCTTTACTTGCTCCTGCAGAGAATACAATAATTTTAACTTTCTATTTTTTTGCTTTTTTTTTTTTTCTGTATTTCTTCTTGTGCTAATAAAAATATGTTTTTTAGGATCTTTCTGTCTTTTTCTGTTTCCCCAGAAACAGTCTGGAGTTAACATATCTCTTTTCTTCTGCTTTGCTAACAGGATTATTACAGTGAATAATAATAATATGAACAACACAGCTGCTAATAAATTGCTTGCTGTTTTTGGACCAACCCGGCTCCTGAAAAATGCCAAGTATCATCTAAGAAGTAATGTTTTCATACAATCATAGAATGCTTTGGGTTGCAAGGGACCTTTAAAGATCATCTAGTCCAACCCCCCCTGCCACGGGCAGGGACATCTTCCACTCATGAGGTTGCTCAAAGCTCCATCAAAAGTGACCTTCAGTTCCTCTTGACCTCAAATCTGGCTTTGGTTTGTCCTTTATGAGAAGGCTTACACCACCTCCTCAGAAGGACTAAGCTCTCTACAATGCTGGTTGTTCAACCTGTACTGTTCTGGTTGCCTTTGTGGCATACTACAGAATTTTACAGATTGGAGACAGGAATGACAATTATGCTCAAAGCAGGTTTGTTCCCTACAGTTTCAACGTCATCTCAGTTTTAAGTTCAACCTAGTTTTCATAAGGCCTGAAAAGAAATCTCTCATCTTCTCATTAAAATTCCCTCTCTCTTAATATGATTACATTACATTTCCTATTTTCCACCAATCATTATCCTAAAGTGGCCTAAATTGTTTGGTCACCCTCTATCATTTGGATAAAATATTTGTGAGGCAAGCTGAAAAGGGTCAGGAGAGATGTTTGTGTTCAGGACCCTGTCAAATTGCAGGAGTGGAAGAGTTCAGAAGACATATGTGACCAATTTTCATGGTTAGCTGATAGGAGATCAGTTGCCTGGGGTAAAAGCCGAAACTCATGCATCAGTGAAAATTATCACCCCCCTGAATCTCTGGCCAGATGTGCACCCCTTATCTGATCCTGTATTATTTTCAGGTGTCCATGTCTTTGCTCAGGTATTGGAGTAGAGGCTTTGAGGCATGCCTTTGGAATATATTTCAGACTCGGACATTTGATATGGTTATGAGAAAGCTTTTTCACTTCATTCCTGCCACAGCACTGATCGTTGATGGAATGTATTCAGAATATGCCAAAAGTTGGTCACTGGGTTTATAGCAGTGTAAACAAGAATAGGGCAGCCTGCTCTGTCCTTACGCAGCTGAGGGCTAAGGTATGAGAACTGTGAATAATGCTGTTAACATACAGTGAAGCCACTCCACGTTAGTCCTAGGTGCTCCTTGTTTTATAGATACAGCCCTTAGAAATATGTTTCTTCTGCAGAAGAAATGACATAATCTTCAGACATGTTACCCATCCCCATTAAAGCGATGTGTATGCCTGTCTGTAGAGCCTTGGGAGAACACTCTGAAAAGTCTGGCTGGGTGGGAGGAGAGGGCACAGGGTACATAAACTTCATACTCTGTCCCTGTTTATTATAACAATGGGCATTTCAAGCACTGCTTATTAACTCCTGCTGCATGACGGGCTAGTAATTAGCCCAGTGGGTTAATTAATGTTAATTACTTAATATTACTCTCATGACACACACATGAAATGTGGTGTAAGAATGCAAGTAAAACATTTGAAGCCTTGGGGTGAACAAAGCTCTCCAGATATCCCCATGAGGAAGGGAATCTGGGGGACAATTCAGAAGAGAATTTCCCACTGGAAGGCATGGCATTGTGGTGAGATCAGAGGGAAGAGATGCTACTTTCATGTATATTCTACTCAGGTAAAACTTAAATGGATCCTACTTAACAGTAGTTATATGTTCTGAACCGTGTAGCACTTTGTAAACTTTAATGGAGAGGAGACCTCTGTGCTCGATGAAGAAGTGCACTTTCTGCCCAAACAACTTGTAAAGGGAATAAGACAGTGCAGAATTTGGCCTCATTTGTTAGGTACCTGTTTGATTTTGTTGGAATATTGCTACATGATTTCTCATTAACTCCCAAGAAGCCTCTTGGATCCCTATTCCCTGGCTTCTAAGCTCAGGCTCGGGTAATTCTTTGACAGTGTTTGACAGTGACCTGTGGTACTAGTCAAGAATATGATATCCTCGTATCATGTTTCCCTGTGCTGTATTTACTATGTTTATCTTAAAAAAAAAACAACAAAAAACCCCCACACGTCTGGACCTTAAAACACTAGACTAGAAAGATGAAGAACATGTCTTGGAGTTTCAAATGATACGTAAGGTTGATTAATGGTGACCTAGAGGGTCAACTGAAATTTAGGGCTAGAATTTCTAGTAATGGAAGAGAAAATTACTGAAAAGCAAAAATCCTAATTTTTCTCCCTTAAGCACAATAATAGCTATTGTCAAGTTTCAGAAATATAACACCGTGAAGCTGTCTACTGAAAGAAGCCACTGAAAGCCCTATTAGCAAAGTCATAGGGAACAGGACTGAACAAATTTGGGGACAGTACCCTGGGGAACAATCAGGAGGATGGTTAAATGATCTGAGGGCTCTTTTGATCTCTGTTATTTCTGATTTTAAACCTTTGTATTACTGCATCCCCAGGAACGAAACAGGAGAGAAGCAGCAAAATAGTTGGAGGTATTGAAGAAGACAGACAGACATCTGCTAATGTGAGGAATAAAGCCAAATATCAGCAGGCCTTTGGATCGGAACAGGTGAATTTCTGATGTAGACCTGTGGAGAGAGCTATCTTTAGGGGTGAATACCCATAATAATTGCCCAAGGGCCCAGGACATGGACAGAGGGTCATACCACACTAAATCGGGTAGTGCTGAAAGTCATCTAATATGTGGGAAGGAAGAAGGGCCCGTACCTTAACCTCTGCCTGAGGTCCCCATAAATCTGATGCTGACTCTGCCTGTGAATGCCATAGCTGTGTATCAGCAATGCCTAGAGCATTGTTCAGGGGAAGGAAACAGAAGAGTGGGAACATTGTGAACAAGCTCCTGATAAAAAATNTCCTTATTTCATTCCCATCACAGCTGCAGCTCCTGCCTCTTGAGGACTGACACCATTCTTCTCATTTCATACCCCAGGATGAGGTTGCAGATTTGGTATCTGATACCAAGGCACACCGTGGGGAGGGACAGAGTGCTGGTATTAACCTCACGGTATTTTCATTTTCTTTATATATTCTGTGAGTGAGCCAGTACAGCTTAACTGGCGAGGCTCACAGAAAGAATAAATCAGCACAGTACTATTGGAGCTGCTGTGATTTATACA